>JACEVL010000041.1:0-285000 GCA_020284085.1 Aporrectodea caliginosa
TATATATGTTAGTTTACATTTTATTATACGATTGCATTGTATTAGTACGAGACATGATTGACAGCCGACAGACCCAAGGGAGAGGAAGCATAGGCCACGCCTGTCAAAGGGTGAAGTGAGAGAAGGCAGAAAGGGGAGCAAGAAAAGAGGGAACGAACCGCAGAGCGCGGTTGGGGGGCGAAAGAGTTGATTGACAGGCGGGGGCGATAGGGAAGAGAAGGGAAAGCGGAAGAGAAGGGATTCGCAGCAGGGGAGCCGGAGAGAGAAGACGGGCTCGGCGGATCGGAAAGAGAGAGTAACGGACGATGCCGCTCCTTTTATAAGTTGTTTCAAGTATGCAGTTTTTGATATACGAGGTGATGAATAATAACCAGAAAACGAAAACCATCGTGCTCTTATTCAGTTAATCAGTCTCATCGAATTAGTTAAAGACCGACGCGCTACCGAAGAGATATAGCCTACGCTCAGCCACATAAATAGTACCGCTGCCACCATAACTGAAACGATAGAAGAAACATCTTTTTCAGTACCTGGGCTTCAGAGGACATGACTGATGCTGAGTTCCATTTGGAACACTTTGAAATGTACAGAAAAGACAGGAAGGGACGAAAAGGAGGAGGAGTGATGCTTTATATACATGAATCAATGATCTCAATGCCTTGCTTGGAGCTGGAGCACAATGATTTTGAAGATTCGGTGTGGAGCAAAATTAAATTGGATACGGGGGCAAGATTGCTCGTGGGAACAGTCTACAGAAGTCCAACAAGCAATGACATCAACAATGAGAACTTATTAAAATTACTGGCTAAAGCATGCAACATGAAAGACATTGATTATGTAACACTTATGGGGGATTTTAATATGCCAGATATAGATTTTGAGACCTATACGGTAACTGGAGCAGAAAATTCCTTGCAAGCCAGATTCTTTGACCTAACACAAGACTTCTTCTTAAGCCAGAAAGTGTACCAACCCACTCGAATTGTGGCAGGTCAGCAACCATCCAAACTTGACTATGTATTTGTCACAGACAGCAGTATGGTGGAAGAAATGGAATATTTAGCACCACTTGGATCAAGTGATCATGTTGGCATTCTATGGAAACTGAAATATGGGTGCAAAGAGATAACTAAATTAAGAAATACAAAGAGAGCATACTGGAGGGGAAACTACCTAAAGATGGGAAATATCCTCTCAAGTACTGATTGGGAAAAGGAACTGGAGAATAAAAACGTTGACGAGAGCTGGAAGAGCATCAAGAAACAATATTTGGAAGCAGAAGACATTTGCATACCATATGCAGGAACACGAAAGAAGAAAAAGTCACATTTCATCTCAAAAGAGACCATAAAACTCATAAAGGAAAGAAACCATCTGTTCAACTTGTTCAAACAAACAGATATCAATATGTATTATGAGAAATATAAAACTATAAGAAACAAGGTGAACAAAATGATCAAAGCAGATAAGGCAAAGGAAACCCTTAAACTGGTAACAAAGTTTAAAGAGAGCAAAAAGGCATTCTATGGGTACGTTAGAAGCAAGCAAGTTGTGCGAACAAAAATACTACAGCTTCGGAAACAAGATGACACAATGACACAGGATGACACGGAAGCGGCAGAAGAACTTTTGAATTTTTTCCAGTCAGTGTTTGTTGACGAAGGCAAAGGAGCTGTGCCTACATTTAAGAGGAATCCGGAATGTACACCTGTAAAAGATATTGGAGACTTCGAGATAACCCAGGAGGATGTTGAAAAGAAATTATTGAACTTAAGAGAGGACAAAGCTCCAGGACCAGATGGACTACACCCTAAAGCTCTAAAAGAATTAGCAAGTGTCTTAGGTGTTCCACTTGCTATACTGTTCAACAAGTCAATTCAAGAAGGAGTGTTGCCAGAAGACTGGAAGTGCGCTAATGTTATCTCTATATTCAAAAAAGGGCTAAAAACTGAAGCAGGGAACTATCGTCCAGTGTCTTTGACATCGGTGCCATGCAAGGTTATGGAATCCGTACTGAGGGATAAAATGTTGAAGCATTTAGATACAAATGATCTCTTATCACATAATCAGCATGGATTCACTAAAAACAGATCATGTCTTACTAACCTGCTAGAAACATTGGAAGAGTGGACACAGGCACTGGATGAGGGGCATGGGGTTGATGCAATATTTTTGGACTATCAGAAGGCCTTTGATACAGTGCCCCATCAGAGATTGATAAGCAAACTCAAAGGATATGGAATTGGAGGGATTTTGCTGAAATGGATTCAGGACTTTCTAACAAATCGGAAAATGAGAGTGGTGCTAAATGGACACGAAACAGATTGGGCAGCAGTTCTCAGCGGAGTTCCACAAGGATCAGTGTTAGGGCCACTGTTATTTTTAATTTACGTCAATGAAATACCAGAAATAATAAAAAGTTCTGTGAAAATGTTTGCTGATGACACAAAACTATGGAGAACAATACAAAGCGAGGAAGATGAACAGATCTTGCAGCAGGATCTAGACAGGTTGGAAGACTGGTCAAAGGAATGGCTGTTAAAATTTAATGCTTCTAAATGCAAAGTTATGCAAATTGGAAGAAAGAAGACCATGAACTATCATCTAAGGGATGGAATGGATATTGTCAACCTGGAGGAAACTGAAATGGAGAAGGACTTGGGAGTATGGATAAAACAAAGATCTGAAGTGGAGCCAGCAATGTAGAAAATCCGCAAGCAAGGCAATGGCAGTTCTTGGCATGATAAAAAGGAGTTTCAAACAGATAGATATTGACAGTTTCAAGATACTGTACAACACATATATACGGCCACATCTAGAATATTGTGTTCAAGTTTGGAATCCCTACTACAAAAAGATATAGAATGCCTTGAGAAAGTTCAAAAGAGAGCCACCAAACTCGTCAGGTGCTTGGCTAGAATTCCGTATGAAGAAAGGCTTCAAATGCTACCTAGGTCTATTCTCCTTGGAAAGAAGACGAATGAGAGGGGATCTGATCGAAACCTACAAAATCCTCCATGGTCTGGAAAATATCGACGAAAAGACTTTCTTTAGAAGGGCAACCAGTGTAAATTTGCGAGGACACAACATGAAACTGTATCGCGAACATGTGCGTTTAGACGTTAGAAAATTCTTTTTTAGCGAAAGAATTGTGGATCGCTGGAACCAGCTACCACAGGAAGTAGTGACTGCAACAAGCTTGACCACATTCAAACATAAACTGGACAGTTGGATGCAAAGACATGGGCAATAAAAGCTTACATAGCTTACCTAGCCCATAAACTGTAACTGTAACTGTAACTGTTCACGCGGCATATCAGCCTGCTATGCCGCGATTGTGTATACCAGCTGCGTCAGCTTAGAGAGGTCTTCCGTTCCTTAACCTTTAATGCTGCCTTAATGCTTATCCACTTCTTTGTTGTTTCCCGTCTTGATTATTGCAGCGCCTTCTGCGTGGGTTTTCCGGCGACTCGGGTTGGGTGCTTGGTTCGGGTCTTACGCTCGGCGGCACGCTATATTGGTTGCATCCCAAGATTCGGCCATGTTACTGACTATATGCGGGATGTCTTGCATTGGCTTGCTTTCCCACAGTGGATCGCTTCCTTGGTCTGGCGCTGATGTGGTCTCTGTTTATCTACAGGAGCACCACCCTCAGCATCCAGCACCGTGGTTCTCCTCGCTCTTCTAGGCAGGCTGAGGTTCTTGGCTCCCGGTCGCGGACTTCTATTCTGCAGCGCCGTGCTTTTTCTGTTGCTGGCCTGCAATCTGGAATGGGCTTCCTTTGGCACTACGCCTAATGCCGAGAGCCCTTCAGATCACGTTCTATTCTAACTTCAAGACTGTTCGGACTTCGGAGTTGGGTCGGGTGCGCTCCTAAGTAGATAATCTTGAAGGGGCGCTATGTAAATCTCTGTAATGAATGAATGAATCATAATTTGCCAAAGAGCTGATGTAAAATGTTATTACTTTTAACCAAAAAGATTGTCTCCAAAATGGACCATTGCAAACCAACAAATAAAATTTTATTTTCTTAAGCTTTAGTTAATTGCTTTGATGAGTCTGTCTGTTTCTAGTCTACGTTGGTTACTGGGACTTTGCAGCTGAGACCATTTTAAAAATCAAATTATGAAATTATAATTATAATTTTCCAAAGAACTGATGTAAAATGTTATTACTTTGAATCAAAAGTTGGTCTCCAAAATGCACCATTACAAACCCCTCCCCAGACCCCTCCCCTCACAGTTCTTCAACACTGCGTAATTTTATGGAAGACCTGGTTACGCCACTGTACAGGTTCACAAGAGAACCCATACTGAAGAGAAACAATTTCTATGATGAGATATGCCAGATATGTGATAAAATATTCTCTCATTCCTCCAGTCTGCAAAAGCATGTTAGATTTCCATACTGGAGAGAAACCCTGTCGGTGCTATTTATATCAGAAATCATTTTCACAATCATCTCACCGGAGTGTTGACATGAGGCTCCATTTTGGAGATACACGAGAGAAACCATACCTATGCGAGCTATGCACGAAATCTTCTATATGCCGAAGTCAGTTCAAGATTCACATGAGAACCCATACTGGAGAGAGGCCTTACCAATGTCAGATATGTAAAAAGAGTTTCTCTCAATCCTCTGGCCTAAAAATACATGATAGAATTCACACGGGATATCAACCATACAAATGTCAACTATGTCCGAAAGCTTTTGCACAATGTAATATTTTAAAGAATCACATGAGAATCCATACTGGAGAGAGGCCTTACCAGTGCGAGGTATGTCAGAAAAGGTTTTATCAATCTGCGAGTCTAAAATGCCATGCAAAAGTTCATACTGCAGAGAAACCGTACCAATGCCAGTTATGTAAGTTTAAAAGTAATTATAATATGAATAGAATGATGCA
Source organism: Aporrectodea caliginosa (assembly GCA_020284085.1). Lineage (NCBI taxonomy): Eukaryota > Metazoa > Annelida > Clitellata > Crassiclitellata > Lumbricidae > Aporrectodea > Aporrectodea caliginosa. Next base: position 4,907 of record JACEVL010000041.1, read on the forward strand.
TTTGAGAACTCATTCTGGCGATAGACCATATCTGTGCCAGGTATGTCTGAAAACATTCAGAAGCTCTTCAAATTTGAGAGATCATGAAAAGTGCCACTCTGGAGAGAGACCATTTCTGTGTCAGGTTTGTAACACGACATTTTCAAGATCTAGTAATCTACAACGTCATATTGGAGTCCACACCAGAGAGAAATCATACCAATGTCAGATATGTGAACAAAGATATTCCCATTCTTCTACTCTAAAGCAACATTTTAGAATCCACACTGGTGAGAAACCATACCACTGCGAGTTTTGCCAGAAATCATTCGCATTCGCATCTTCTCTGTGTACTCACAAAAGAACCCATACTGGTGAGAAACCATACCAATGCCAGTTATGTAAGAAAAGTTTTCTACAATCTTACCATCTAACAAGGCATGCTAGAATCCATACCGGAGAGAAACCATTCCAATGCGACTTATGTTCATTTAAAACCAATGTTAAAGGTCATCTAATGAGACACACAATAGCACATTACGGAGAGAAGCCATACCTTTGCCAGGTGTGTAATAAAACATTCACAAGAGCTTCGAGTCTGAGAAAACACGAAAGGGCACATACAGCAGAGACCACTTCTGTGTCAGGTTTGTAAGAGAACATTTTTCAGATCTTCCAGTCTACAGAATCATGCTAGAATCCTTACTGGAATAAACAATCCCTTTTCCAGGTCTGCTATTTAATCTCAAACCAATTTGCTTTGCAGTTAAATTACTTTACAATGCAGGAAGGGTCATATCAAAGCCAGGAAACTTTTATGAGTATGTTCTGTCTGTTGATAGTGCTGGATAATTTGATAGAGAAGAATAAATGAAGTATTGTTGCATCCATAGGTATATGCTATTCTACCCCAGTGTTTCTAGCACATCAAAAAGAATTATTGATAGGAGATGAAGATTCAAACAGGTAGAGTTTGTTGCTCCTAGCGAAAGACGTTGATTTGGTATACAGTCTCAGTATTTCTAATGCGTACATATACTAATCATTCAACTGCTGTGGGAGAAAACATTCTGACCTTAATGTAATAACATTAGGCCTTTCCTTTTAAACAACAATGAAATAGTACTTTGCAGGTTCTGGTGATTCGGAGAGGTATGCAATGAACCATTTGGATTGTGCTACATTGAGAAATCTTATACTTAAGATGAAAAACTGACGTCTCCATGTGAAAACAAGCAAATGTCAGTTATGTCAGAAATCCTTTGCTCAAAGTAGTAATCTGAAAGTGCAAGTGATGACCCATACTTGGAGAAGGCGTACGGTTGGGTTACCATGCATTTGTCAGGTACGTCCGATATCATTTAAAATATTCAGTAATCTAGGGAACCCATGTGTGAACTCATACAGGAGAAACCATTCAAATGAGATGTGTGTAATAAAGGATTCACAGAACTGGAAAGTTTAAAGAGACACAGAAGAACTCGTGCGGCTGGGAATCAACACTTTGCAGTAAACCTTATCACAAGTCAAGTTCCTCAACAAAGCAGTTTAAACTCTCAAAATAAATTGTGAAGCAATTGCAAACCTGTCTTGTAGATTCATCACATTTAGTAGAACAGGCGTCATTCATAAACCAATAATCATATCTAAAGTTAGTGGCCAGAAAATTGTAGTTGGAGAATACCTTGAAAATTCGATTCAATTGAGAATGCAAAATCGTTTCTGGCAAAACCTTCAAAGTGGATCTGGGAGAATAGGTTTGAACTAGGGAAGGAATTTTTCGAGCATTGTTCTAGCCTTTCTCTACCTGACGAATTATGTGTTTTTCTGTGCTGAATTACAATTCCACGTAGATAAAGACTGAAGAGATATTGAAGCACTTTATTGCGATTTGAGATCGATTCATAAAATTTGCCTTAAAAGATCAGGTTACAAAGAGAATGCATAAATATAGTAGCATCACGATACTAATAAAATGTTTCTTTAATTTTTTAAAAGAATGCCGTAGTTCAAAACCGATTCAATTGTAGGGAATTGCAAGCTTCGGACAAATTTTAGGCAGGCTCCAAATGTTTAATATGCAGATTCTTTTCACATAACAGAAAAAGTTTACATTGCATTTCATAATTTTATCAAAACGGAATTTTATGTTTTTTTTCTAAGGACACAGTAAAGTGTTCCATTCTTGGTTCCACTCTTTGACAACTTGACAGTAGAGTCTTGAATTTATCTCAATCAGTACTTCTGGTTAGGTCTAGACTCCTAAGAGCTGTGCGTCATTTTGTGAGACTTTATTTTCGACTATTGCTACTTATTGACTTTGCATTCCTGGTGTTCAGAAAGCAAAATTACTTAGCGTATTCTGCATACATTAAGTGTGGATGTGTTGTTTTGTCATAATGAATTATAGAACGTGTAGTTAAGGTTGTATGTGGGTATTAAGAATATTTGGTGTTTTGTTTAAGAGGTTGAACTGCCTGCAAGACAGTTATGCTTTAGAAAGACCTTTAGCTTCATGTGTGTTTGTGTTGTTATTAATCTGTGGAGTTTCTTCTCCCACGTGAAACTGGTGTATGTCCAAATCTAGGTATTACACCGATCAATCGAGCCGCACCATTTAAGACTACTTCCTTCTTCCAACCTCTCCTTCCTTCCTTCCTTCCTTCCTTCTTTCCTTCCTTCCTTCCTTTCATTTCTACCTTCTTTCCTTTGTTCTCTCCTTTCTTTCCTTTCTTCTGCCAGGCTTTCCTTCTTTTCTTCGGTCCTTCTGCCAGTTCCTCCTTCCGTGTGTACTACTTTCCTTTCTTTTTCCTTCATTCGTTCCTTGTTTCCGTCCATCTTGCCTTCCTTCCTTCCTTCCTCATCATTCCTGCATCCCTCACTGTACCCGTTGCCCTGAGCACTCCCTGCCCTTTCCTTTGACGCGGGTTGTGGAAATTGGTCCGCGAAGGGTTTCCTCAAACACGTCCGTCCATCGGTCGGTCGGTTGCCCGATGGGTCACCGGGAAACGGCGGCGAAACCCGAACGATGAAATTAGATCGGGGGTTAGTCCGTCTGTGTGCATGCAAAGGGCTTCTGTGGATATTTATTTGAGCGCCGCTCATGAGTCTCTCTTGAAGTGGCGCTATATAAATTTGTAATTACTATTACCATTTATTTAGCGCCTTTTGCGTGACTCACAGCACCAGGCTAGCTCCCCGGTCCTGGCACTCTGGATCCTAACCTGGACACCTCCTAAAATGACAACCTGGGGTTTTGATACCCACGGTAGTGAAGGATCTCCTCCGATCAGTTCTTCGAAAAATTTGCAGGGTCGCGGACACATACGGTCGCTATAGAATCGCGTTTTCATTTACATTTACTTGATTTTACTAAAGTAAAACCCCATGTCCCAGAGTAGAATGTGAGCTGATCATATATCGTTGTTAGGCCCTTGAACCGGAACTGGACTAACCCCAAGGTCGTAGACACGAAGTCATCGCATCGCAGGACTTCACCATTTACTGCCCCACAGCTTACGCCGATACCAAAACTTAGTCCTGATGTTCGGTGACTGAGGCGCGTGAGAGAAGAAGAAGAAGAGCTGTCCCTTGAGCTAGCCTGAGAGGCAACCATGGGTACGTAGTTTTAACGACTGCAATTTCTTAGCCTCGGAATATGAGAACGGGTGGCCAGTCCTCTCCCTTGCCATCTGATCTTCCCACCGTCAGAGTGCGGCCAATATGTTCATTATAGCGGAGGCACGCAAGGAGAGCATACAAGCGCAGATATTAGCTGTGCATAGACTATATATGTCTATAAAACCTGCTTCGGTTATAGTCTATTTCAAATATGCATGCCATCGTTGTACACAATGTAGTGCACGTGCACTTGTCAGTCTGTCAGAAAAAAAAGTTAAGTAGCTAAACAACGTTCCCATGGCAGTTATATGAAATCCGCTCCATAGGGCTCAAAACCGCCATCTTTCCATTACAGACCCAGCATCCAACCGAACGTGGACCCTGCTCCTCCAATGGATTATGATTTCTGTCCTTTCTTCCTTACTTCCTGCCGTCCTTTCCATCGATCCATCCATTCATCCACCATACGCCCGTCCGTCCATCCATGCATCCATCGATCCATTCGTTCATCTATCCAACCGTCCATCCTACCATACATCCGTCCATCGATCCATTATATCCAACCGTATCCATCCAACGTTCATCCATCCGATCATGCATTCGATCGTACATGTCCATGCATACGTCCATCGTGCGTTCATCCTTCCAGTGATCTATACACCCGTTCATCCATCCAACCCTCCATCCATCCATCCATTAATTCATCTATCCAATTTTCTAATTTCTGTCCATACATCCATCGAATGATACATCCATGTACGTTATCCATCCGTCCATCCATCCATCCATACATATCATATCCATCAATTAATTCATCTGTACGTTATATATATATATCCATCGAATGATCATATATATCCGTCCATCCATGCATTCATCCGTTCCGTGGGTCGGTCTTGGCGGTCGGGCAGATTAACGCTAAACGTTTCGTCAACAGAATCTGGCGAGTGGACGACGCATGATCAGTTTTAAAATTAGATCGATAACTATAATTGGCGCCACTTAAGTCCAGTGGTTAAATTTAGCTGGATCCCACCGAATCTGAGATCCGTCACCTCGGATTTGAGATCCGCCGCCTGAACTATGACTATGAGATCCGCAACCAACAAGTGGTTGACCCGTCATAATCCTGTTGTAAATATATCTTTTGTTGCAGTAATCGCTGATATACATCATGTTTCATGTATTTTTAGTTTTATCTGAATAGCGAAAGCCAATAATTATCAATTGATAGATGATGGCCAGAAACAATTATGTTTGTGCTTTAACAAATTTGGGGATCCGTCTCCTCTGGATGCCAAATTTAACCACTGCACATAACCGTCTTCACCCCAAACACTCGCAGACCATGTACCTATCTATACCGTGGTCACTCCCTTCGTCACCTTCTCCACTTCTTCGCCCCCCCTTACGACATCTAACTCATGGAAGTTATCTACTCCAACGGACTGTCGGGTGGCTATGGAACCTGAGAAATCGGATAGATGTCGCTTGACGAAGAGGACCTCGTGTTTAGCCTACTACGCGTAGCCTACTTCTCTTCCCATCTTCCTTCTTTCTTTCCTCCGATCGTCCTTATTTGCCTGCTCCCAACAGATCTTTCCGTCATTATGCCAATCTTTCCTTCCGCAATAAATCAATCAATTATTTTGTTACAATAAGCTGACAAGTACGCAACTTATGCGTTAATTTATCCCCTCCAGTCTTCCTTACTTCTCCAGCCTTTTCTTCCATCATTTCTATCTTTCTTCCTTTTGTCAGTTCTTCCGTCTGCCAGTGGTTCCTCTTCCGACAACGTTCGTTCGATTAAAAACTCGTCTGTTCCTAAACTCTATTCTTCCGTATGCTGTTCCACAGGATTTCCTCGTTGGTTTCTCAACCCGACTCACTCTGGAGTTTGACTCAACGATTTTTACTCATAGGCGTCGCATCACTACACAAACGCTGTAGAAATTAACAGAATTTTATTCTCTCAATTTCACCTTAAATGAAGCCTAGTTTATGCGAAGTTATGCTATTCTGCAGGCCCTATAGTAGGCCTAGGCCTACTCGTACGCTCTCTTTCTGTTGAAGTCCACAGCGTCTAAAATTTTGACGCGCTTATGAACATTTGAGGCCAATAATTATAGTGGTTAATCACTTGCAAAAGTTTAGAAATGAAATAGCCTAACTCACTTTGCGCAAAATTACTTCTGATCTGCTGTTGCAAAACTGTCTTAAGGTTGAATTTAGCCTATAGATCTTGCGCGATATAAAAAGTCCATATTTAGCTATAACATGAACGCAATAAAGGAAGACGTCATAAATATTAGCGTCTTTCTACTTAAAAGGTGTTTGTTTTCTGCCATGTAAAATTTCAAATCTACTGTTTTACAAATAGTCAGTTAACCGTTCGATAGTTGGGTAGTAGTGTGGACTCAAGTAGAGTAGGACTTCATAATTCCCTCTCTATTTAAAACAAGTATCTCAGTATAAACAGTTTGTCCCCGTAGCCTACATTTGTCTGTTTTGTTCCCCATTTTTCTCTGTTCGTGACTTATGCGTTATGGTCAGTTCAATCATATTTCTTACTGGAATCAGAATGTGCTCCGAGAATGAACTGCATTTTGAAAGCTGAATAATTTTTGATTGGTAAAATTGCATTTTAGCGTATTTAATTCATGATGCTGCCGCCCCGAGTGTTTTAGCGTATTTTTTTATTTCTATTAGCCTATGTGTCTGCGTAAATGGAAGGCGGAATGATAAAATAATTCTTTGTTGAAAAGGAAGTTGGATTGATGAAACTAGTTATTAGATAAAATGGAAGCTGGATTGATGAAAAACATGTAGTCTAGTGTCGTAAATGACTCGCCATTGCATGGCGAGTCAGCGTTAGTCGAATACAAGTTAGATTGACGAAAAGAATTCTACAGTTATCATGAAAATCATTGAAATAATTAATACGCTAAAATAAAAGCCTACCTCCTCTACCAATAAAATAGGGCCTACGCTAAAATGCACTTTTACCTTTTGATTTTAGGCATAGGCCTATCAGATTCACGGACTTTCTTGATCGAGTGGGTCCAATTAAACGAAACTTACAGTCCGTTTTGGGCTTTTAATAGATTTACCTTTTTGTAATTGTAATGGAGCATTTATATAGCGCCGCTCCAAAATCAGCAGCGCTCTCGACCTGCGTCATCAGGGAACAAGAAAGTCTTAAGACGTCTACGGAACTGAGAAGGAGAGAGGGCTAGTAACTCAAGGCGAAGAGACTGGGGAATAGAGTTCCAAGCTGATGGGCCAACACGGGCAAAGCACCTAGAGTGGACCGTAGCAGAGCGCATTGCGAGGGACAACCATAAGGCCACGGGTCGAAGATCGCAAAGAGGCCCTCGCAGGTAAGGAGGAGACAAAGGTGCAAAAAGACCTCAGGTAGGATGGGGCCACCCCAACAAGGCAGTTACGCATTAGGGAAAGGATTTTGAAGTTTACCGGCTGTTGTATAGGGAGCCAGTGAAGGGTATCCCGAATATAGCCTGCGATATGGGCAACTTTGGAATGGCGCCTATAAGCCGAGCAGCTGCATTAAGAATAGTTTAGTGTGCGTTAAACTGTGTCTTAACAAATTAAAATCAAATAGTCACGCTATTTCTCAAAAGCAGCGTGTAAGCGAGTGTGCAATCTTTGCCTGTTAAAAGCTACATCCCTTTATTTTATGCCTTATCATAAAATTCATTTTATTATTTATAATTTTTATATTTCCAGACGTTACATAGGGGCCCATCAATTCCATGCTCCTATTAGCTATGAGTTTTCATACTGGAGAAAGAACGTATACCTTTGCAAGTTGTGTGAGAAAACATTCAAGTGCTCTGCAAATCTGAATGAACACACATTAGCCCATACTGGAGAGAAACCTTTTGAATGCCAAATATGTGAAGAGATTTTCAAGGTCTTCGAGTCTACGAGATCATGATAGTAATCATACTGGAGAAAAACAATACCAATGCCAAATCAGAGCATTCATAAAACTATGTAATTTGCAGGTTCACAAGAGAATCCATACTGGACACAAACTATTCCTATGCCAGATATGTAATAAATATTCTCTTATCCTTGCACCCTACAAAGGCATGCTAGAATCCATACTGGAGAGAAACCCTATTAGTGCCATTTATGTCAGAAATCATTTTCACGGTTTTTTCACCGGAAAGGTCACATGATGGTGCATTTTGGAGGTACCAGAGAGAGACCATACCTGTGCCAACTATGCATGAAATCGTTCACTTGTCACAGTCGATTCAAGATTCACATGAGAACTCATACTGGAGAGAGACCTTACCAATGCCAGATGTGCGAAAAGAGTTTCTCCACATCCTCCCACTTAAAAATACATGATAGAATCCATACGGGACATAAACCATACAAATGCCAGCTATGCCGCAAAACTTTTGCACGCCATAATAATTTAAACATTCATGTGAGAACCCATACTGGAGAGAAGCCTTATCAATGCGAAATGTGTAAGAAGAGTTTCTCTCAATCCGGCAGTGTAAAAACACATTATAAAATCCATACGGGACATAAACCATACAAATGCCAGCTATGTCCGAAAACCTTTGCAAACGGTTATCGTTTAAAAATTCACACGAGAATCCATACTGGAGAAAGGCCTTACCAGTGCGACGTATGTCAGAAAACTTTTTATAAATCTTCTAATCTAAAATTCCATGCGAAAGTTCATACTGGAGAGAAGCCGTACCTATGCAAGTTATGTAAGTTTAAAACTAATAATAATAGCGATCTAAAGATGCACATGAGAACACATACCGGCGAGAAACCCTATCTTTGCCAGGTATGTTTTAAAACATTCTCAAAATCTTCAAATTTGAGAAGTCATGAAAAGGGTCACTTTGGAGAGAAACCATTTCTGTGTCAGGTCTGTAACAAGACATTTTCCAGATCTAGGAATCTACAACAGCATATTGGAGTCCATACCAGAGAGAAATCCTAGCCTACCAGTGTCAGATAATGTAAACAAACTTATCCCCAATCTTATCCTCTAAAAGATCATATTAGAATCCATACGGGAGAGAAACCATACCATTGCGAATATTGCCAGAAATCATTCACTTTGGCCTGTTCTATGCGGACTCATAAGAGAACTCACACTGGGGAGAAACCATATCACTGCGAGTTTTGCCAGAAATCATTCACATTTCTATCTTCTCTGCAGTATCACAAAAGAACCCATACTTGAGAGAAACCGTACCAATGCGAGTCATGTAAGAAATCTTTTCGATAATCTTCCCATCTAACAAGCCATGTTAGAATCCATACCGGAGTGAGACCATTCCAATGCCTCTTATGTGCATTTAAAGCTAATGTCATCTAAATAGTCACATAAACAGACATCGAGGAGAGAAGCCACACCTTTGCCAGGTATGTAATAAAACATTCACAAGAGCTTCAAGTCTGAGAAAGCATAAAAGTGCACATACAGGAGAGACCATTTCTGTATCGGGTTTGTAAGAAAAACATTTTCCAATCTTCAAGTCAACAAATTCATGTTGGAATCCCTGATGGAATAAACGACACCTTAGCCGGACGGAAGGGATGATGTGTTTAAAATATGTAAGGCATTTTTCGCGCACTGTTCTAGCCTTTCTAGCATTTTTTATTTGACGACTTATTTTTTCACCTTTGCTGAATTAGAATTGCACATTGTTAAAGACTAATGAAAAAATATCAAGACACTTGACTGTGATTTGAGATAAAAGAAAATTGACAGTATGTCGTAGAATTGCCAGGTAAGTTACGTTACATAAATATATATATATACACCGTGTCTCAATAAAAACTGTGCTAAATTGTTTCTGTCAGAACTTCGTCAAATTTCCACCAATTTTAATAAGTTTTGGTAGGTAGATGGCAAAATGGCTGAAATTTTATGCTATGCATAAATTTTCCACCCCACCTGACTCATATCACCGCACTACCTTGTTAAACACAGATGTACCAATTTTCATATAACGCTTAAATTTTAACAATTAGAGTGCTCAGATTTTGTTCATCAATTCGTTAGAGGGCGTCAAAGTGAATGGGGCATACTATCGCGACAACCTTCTTGCCCAGAAGCTACTGCCAGACATACGCCGGATATGCCAGGGCGACTTTTTTGGCTTTCAACAGAATGGCGCATCGAGCACGCGACGCTGTCTTTTCCTGGAGCGAGAAACGCCCGACTTCATACCTCCAACACTGTTGCCTTCGAATTCACCGGATCTTAACCCAGTCGGCTATAGCATATGGAGTGTGCTGCAGGAGAAGGTTTAGCGCTCCAGAATAGCCAACGTCGACGAACTCAAAACGCGTCTGATCGACGAGTGGGCGCTCTTTGACCAGTCGATCGTTGATGCTGCTATCGGCCAGTGGCGTCGCCGTCTAAGCGCTTGTGTCCGTGTAAGCGGGGCACATTTAATTGTTATGACAGATCTGTTTAAAAGTGTTAGAATTGGTGCTCGAAATGTGCCCCGCTTACACGGACACAAGCGCTTAGACGGCGACAAAATCTGAGCACTCTAATTGTTAAAATTTAAGCGTTATATGAAAATTGGTACATCTGTGTTTAACAAGGTAGTGCGGTGATTTGAGTCAGGTGAGGTGGAAAATTTATGTATAGCATAAAATTTCAGCCATTTTGCCATCTACCTACCAAAACTTATTAAAATTGGTGGAAATTTGACGAAGTCCTGACAGAAACAATTTAGCACAGTTTTTATTGAGACACGGTGTATATATATGAATAGGCCTAAATACTGTGTTTCTTAAGTTTTAAAAATAGTTGCATATTAAGCATTCTGTTGTAGCTAATCTTCAACTTCCTTTTTGTAGGAAGTCGCTAAATGTGTAAGGTGCCTAGGTTCTTTTAGCATTATTGAAAAAGTCTATATTGTTTTAGGTTGTCAAAATGGTATTTAATTTTTCTTACTAAGGGCACAGTAAGGTGTTCTCGTTCGTGGTTTCCACTCTGACAACTTGACAGTAGAAGTCTTGAATTTATCTCAATTCCGCTGGTTAAGAAACTTAAGACACTATAGAGATATAGCTGAGCATCATTTTGTGAGACTTTATTTTCGACTATTGCTGCTTATTGTCTTTGCATTAAGTGGGATGCTGTACCTTGTAGTTATGAAAGATGGAACGTGTAGTTAAGAATATTATGCATTAAGAATAGTTCGTGCTTTGTTTAAGATGTTGGACTTCCTGCAAGATAATTATGCTTTAAGATCTTATAAGCTATTAGGTGTTTGCACTATAATATTAAAGTGCTTCTGAATCGTTGCTAAAGTGCTTCTGAATCGTTGCTTCGAGTCATCGACTGCTTACGAACTACGGCACTCAAATCTCTATTATTATTATTATTATTATTATTATTATTATTATTATTATTATTATTATTATTATTATTATTATTATTATTATTATTATTATTATTATTATTATTATTATTATTATTATTATTATTATTATTATTATTATTATTATTATTATTATTATTGTTATTGTTATTTTTACCCGAGGTATCAAGGATCCATCAGGTGGCCTAAAAAGTCCGGAGACTGCTGGAGAAGATTGTTATTCTGGAACGGTGTTGTCAGTCGTTTTGTCCGAAAAGGTTGCCCGGAACGCGACGGCATTGAAGCGTTGGACGTTTATAGAGAGTCGTTGAAAGAGAAAAGACGACTCTTCGGGTCTCCGGTTGCTAGGGTCAGGTTACGCCCCAGATCAGAAATAAAATGAAGGCTTAAGCAATTGATGGGCCAAATGTTTCGAGTGCCAACGGGACAAAGGCGTAAGTTGTTGCTGAGGACCTGATATTTGGTCTGCTTTTTTGTGACGGCGGCTTCAGCTGCCGCGCCTGCTGTTGTTGCCGTGATGGTAAGGTAAGAGGCCGCCAGCGTGTCCGTGACCGTGGCATCCCAAACCAGGCAACGACCCGATCTCCATTATTATTATTATTATTATTATTATTATTATTATTATTATTATTATTATTATTATTATTATTATTATTATTATTATTATTATTATTATTATTATTAATCTGTGGAGTTTCTTTTCCTACGTGAAACTGGTGCATCCCCAAATCTAGGTATTACATCGATCAATTGAGCCGCAACATGTTCCACTACTTCCCTTAGCCAGCCTTTCTTTCCTTTCCTCCTTGCTTCTTTCTGTCAGTTCTTCCTTCCTTTCCAGCCTTTCCTTGCTTCCTTCTGCTAGGTCTTCTTTCTTTTTTCCAGCCTTTCTTTTCATGTATTCCTTCTTTCTTTCTGACAGTGCTTTCCTCCCTTCCTTCTTCCGTCCTTCCTTCCTTCTGCCAGTTTTTGCTTCAACCAGGCCTTCTGTACTTCTTTCTTTTCTTGCTTCCTTCGGTCCTTAATACTTTCGTTCCTTCTTTACTTCCTGCCTTTCTTCCTCATTCATCCTACCTCCCTCACTGTACTCATTGCCCTAAGCACTCTGCCCTTTCCTTGGATGTATGGAAATTTGGTAAGATACGGCAAAGCAAAGTAAGTCAAGGTATTATAAGGTAAGTCAAGGTAAGATAATATAAGGTACATGTATGTCATGGTAGGGCATGTTAAGGTAATGCAAGGTAAGGTAGGCTATGGTAAGTAAGGTAAAGGATCGAAGGGTAAGATATGGTATAATATGGTCAGATAAAATATGGTATATGTAGCCTATGGTAAGGTTAGGTAAGGCATGTTAAGATAAGGTGATGTACGGTAATATATGGTATGATAAGGTAATATAATGTCGAGTATAGTGTGGTTAGGTGAGGTGATATAAGTTACGGTGATGTAAGGTAAATTGAGGTAAAGTCAGGTCATCTAAGATGAGGTCAAGTGATGCGAGGCGAGGCGAGGTGATGAAAGGTAAGACAAGGCCAAGTATTAGCTTAAATTTACAAGGTAAGGTAAGATGAGGTTAGTCAAAACATAGGACTACGTTTATCAAGTCAAGGCTAGATAAAATAAGGCGAACATGAGTAAGATAAGATATAACCATGATTCTTCGTGGGCCTTACATAGCGCTCTAATGCCGCGAAGAAATCTTATAGCGCCTTTCCTTAAATGAGTCTAAAAACGTCGTCTGCGGACTATAATAGGCTATGAACGCTGGCTGTCTATGGCCACAGTCGTCTGCTCTGAGGCTTCTGGTGTCAGGTGACACTCGGAAACCGGAAATCGTCGTTTGTTCTTGTTCCACGTTTTTAGTCGCCACCGGAAGTGAGTAATCTTTGCTCTTAAATTGTCGATCGCTTCCGAGGCGGTCGGTCTGGACGGTCGAAGAGTGTAGGACAGGTTAGTAATGGGCGCCTTTCATGGCTGCCGTATACAGTTAAATTCGACTCCTGTAATAACTTGTGATCATTCTGTCATAACTTGTAATCATACTGCGGTGTCAGTTTGAAATAATAAACGAAGATTATTATAAACGTTTCGTCAATAGATGGCGTGCGAACGACGCACAATCAGTGAAATTAGATCGAAATCTAGTGGCGCCACGTAGCCGTGTAGGTCTTCGCCCGAAAGACTCGCAACCCAAGTGCCCCTGGAGACCATGGTCACTCCTCCCTCCGTCACCCACACCACCTGATTTTCCCCCTTCTACCTTCCCACCCTTGTAGGTACTCAATAGCCAAAGGACATTCAGGTGGATATAGGGAGACAGATAATTATGTTTTAAGATCTCATAAGCTTAATGTGTGTTTGTATTATACTTAATCCGTGGAGTTTCTTCTCCCTCGTGAAACTGGTGTGTGTCCAAATCGACGTATTACACCCAGCAATTGAGCCGCAACATTTAAGACAACTTTCTTCTGCCAGCCTTTGCTTTTATTTTTCCTTCTGCCAGTTCCTCCTTCATCCCTACTTATTTCATTTCGGTTTTCCTCTTTCCTCCAATCTTTCCTTTATCCCTTTCTTTCTAACTCATCCTTCCTACATCCCTCACTGTACCCGTTGTTCAAAGCACTCCCTTTCCGTTCGTGGAAATTGGTCTGCGAAGGGTTTTGTCAAACAGGCGTCCGTCTGGGTCACCGGGAAACGGCGGCGAAACCTGAACGATGAAATTAGGTAGAGGAATTAATTCGTCTGTATTCAAAAGGCTTATGTGGATATATATTTGAGCAACACTGATGAGTCTTTCTTGAAGTAGCGCTAGATTTTATTATGTTTATTTAGCGCCTTTTGCGAAATTCACAGCTCCCTGGTTCCGGCACTCGTGATCCTAACCTGGACTCCTAAATTGACAGACAACCTGGGGTCACCTACGGTGGTGAAGGATCTCACCCGATCAATTCTTCAAAAATTGACAGGGTCGAGGGCCCTGTTGCTACAGAAAAGCGTTTCCATTTACATCTATTTAATTTTACTAAAGTAAAACCCTATGTCCCATAATAGAACGTGAGGTGTTCATTTCTCGTTCTTTAGCCAGAACTGTACTAACCCTAAGTTCGTAGAGTTCAGCTCATCGCAGGACTTGCCATTTACTCCCCCAGGTGTGCGCCAATACCAAATCGTAGGCCTTATGTTAGGTAGCTGAGAAACCTATAGATGTATTTAAGAAGAAGAGCAGTAGGCCTACTTTGAGCTAGCCTGAGAGGCAACCATGGATATGAAGTGCTAGCTACTTCCAGTGTGATTCTCGTTAATGATAACGAGAACGAAAATGTTCGTTAGCGAAAATAAAATGATTTCGTTAACGATAGCTATAACTATAACTAAAAATATCATTAACTATAACTATAACTATAACGAAAATAACAATAACGAAAATTCATCTTTATTTTCGTTAATACAGAAAATAAAAATAGGAAGTGCAAAATGGACGATTCGACACAAATTAGAACGAAAAAATGCGATATTTTTATTATGCAATTTGTCAGTTACTTTGAAAACTCGTGTATTCATGAAGCTGAATGAACCCATGCTTTCATAGCTCTGCGAGCAAATTGTGAAACAGCGTGTTAATACGCACAATTTTGCTTATAGCCTTAATAATTGCAACTAAGTAGGCCTCGTAACTAAAATTAACACATTGACCGCCAAGGACGAGATAACTCGTCCTACAGAAGTTTATGCAGACCCCGAGGACGAGTATACTCGTCCTTCAGAGAACGGATGCTATACAGTGCCGGCGCTAGAGTATTTGCCGCCCTAGGCCAACCTGTTGCGCTGCGCCCCCCGGTAACTGCGATAACTAATTAATATTAAATTAACTAAGTAAATTTATAAGTTATCCATAATAACAGTAACTGTCTGGAAACTGCATTAGCCTATGCTGTATACGATGTAACACGTTTAATGGGAATTTAGAATGTAAATACATGGAGGCCTGTTAAATAATGAGACAGCGCACATTTTTCGTTTGAACACTTTATAAGAAATCCTACGGCTACGTGTAGCCTACTAAGTCATAATCCCACCTACGTACGAACTTTCTACGAAGTCTGTAGAAATAATTATAATGTAATTTCAAAATTTTATTTTTCGCGCTTTCACTTTAGCAAATGTAGAAGAGTTCTATCAGTTCAATGTCTCCAGCAAGAGGCCTATCATGTTCAATTGACAATGTAGCTATAGGCCCAGTCCAACAAATCTTTCTTGCAGCATGGACGTAGGCCTACGCAAATATATTTCTTTTGAGCTTCGAGAAGCTTCTCTCAATATTAACCACAGAAACTGGAGGTGTCAAGAAGATGTCAAATCGAATAAATATGCGGCGTCTTGTAATTATTTAAAACTATAGCTTAAATCTAGTATATCAATGCTTGCACACATATTGCGCCATTTATTGACCTCGATCACCCAGACCGTTATCTTTAGTGTCTGGTTTTGCACTAGCACTGGATTTTTCTGTGACATGAATTATGTCTTTTAAAAAAATTGATTAAACTTGTAATGAAAACAGGGTTTCAGTATAACAAGAAAAACTCAAGCGAAAACACAAGGTCTCCAGAAGTTAGGATTAAAAACCAAGATCTTGGGAAAACCGAAGGAGTGGTAACATTACTGATGATTGGTGACATCGGTCTCAGTTTCATTTCAAATATGTCGCTAGTAAGCAACTTAAACTTGCGATAGTTAAGGGCATAAGCGTGACGTGCCACATGACTGACGTTAAGATTTCGAAATGTCTGTGGTCTTTTTGAAGCCGCTTCTTATTTTCGTATTAATTTATTAATGAATGGTGGCACGACGCCGGCAATGTTTTAAAAAAATTATTTTTAATATTTAAATTTTTTTTATTTAGCTTTTTCTGCCGCCCCCAGAAGCGTGCCGCCCTAGGCGGCCGCCTAGTTCGCCTAGTGGTTAAGCCGGCCCTGATGCTATATAATATCTGGCGTGTCGGTAATACATCTATTGGCGTGGTAATAATAGCACGATACACTAGTGACACATTGGCGAAGAAATTTTGAAAATTGGAAAAGAATTATATTTTTTATCGCATTTTTACATCGTTGTTATTTTTGGTCAAAATGTTGAGAAAATGGTGATGTTGTTTATCGTCGACACTGGTGGATTGTTACCATAAAAGGAAGAACAAACGAAGTGTAATGATATTGAGCTTAGGCCTACATCATGCTGGGAAATTGACAACTTCAGTGAAACTGAACAGACATAGGAGAACCTGTGTGGAACCAGGTTCCATCCTCACATACAACATCAAGACGTACGGAGTTGACCGAAGCGACCAACTGACATCTTACTATTCTCCTCTTTGAAAAACACTGAAGTGGTATCGGAAGATCGTTCTACGCTTCCTTGATCTAGCTTTGACAAATTCGTACTTGCTATACAAAAATGTGGCGGTGTAAAAAACCAGGAATGGTTTAGACTGCAAGTCACCTAACAGTCTCTTGAAGGACCTTATTAGTCCTCTGGTGGCAGCTGATCTGCCTCGTGCGTTTGTTCATCACAAGGCAACGGACTTGTCCAGACTTATTGGACAACTCTTCCTGGACTTTCTGCCAACAACTGAGATAGAAGTCACCTCCAATCACCATGAAAGGCATTCGAATTGAACCACGTCACTGTTGCAAAACGTGCTTGTCGAAGTCAAGCGCTGTGTGTTGTTTAGGGGTCTGCGGGTATACCCGTACCCGCGGGTTTACCCGTACCCGACCCGTACCCGCGGGTCGGGTACGCGTCGGGTACGCGTTTCACGGGTCGGGTCGGGTACGGGTAGGGTCATTACGGGTACGGGTATACCCGGTTTTACCCGTTCCGATGTTAAGTTTTAGGGTTACAGTGTCACCGTTACATATAATATAGAATGTAGACGCACAATGGACCTGACCGGGTCTGCAACGTACTATTAACAGTTACTTAGTGTCTTTGGTGACAGTATATAGACCACGGATATAAAATGTACCATGGAATTGAGACAGCACAACATTGAGTTGCATGTGACAATGTTTTATAAGTTGACTGCCTCTTATTATTACTACTACGATAACTGCTGCTGCTGCTGCTGCTGCTGCTGCTGCTACTACTACTACTACAACGACAACAACTGCAGCGACTACAACAGCAACAACAACTACTACTATCACAACAACTACCACTACTATCATCATCATCATCATTATCCTATTTATTATTATTATTATTATTATTATTATTATTATTATTATTATTATTATTATTATTATTATTATTATTATTATTATTATTATTATTATTATTATTTGTTATTATTATTATTACATGTTGAGTTGTAAGCCTATTGGCCTGGTAAAGACAGGGGCTATGGGAAGGCGTGCTAATGACGTGACGGGTACTTTACGGGTACGGGTATACCCGCGGGTACGGGTAGGGTCAGGTAGTAATTTTGAGTACGGGTCGGGTACGGGTACGGGTAGCGGTTCTGTGTTACGGGTACGGGTCGGGTAGCAAAAATGCTCTACCCGCAGACTTCTAGTGTTGTTCCATGTTTCGAAATCTACGACAGCCAAGCTGAAATCTGAGAGGAACATTGTTTCTTCAAAGAGAAAAGACTGCAAACATGTGACTTTTCAATGTATAAATGTTGAAAATAGTAAAAAAAATTATATGTGTACTAAAATAGGTGAAGAAAATTTCCATTTTTTCGCAAATTTCGGTGGCGTAGGGATTGAAACCGTGGTGACGGTCAATGTGTTAACTAAAATAAAAATTCATTAACCATAATTATAACTATAACTAAAAAATAATACTAACTATAACTATAACTATGACTAAAATAAAAAACCATTAACTATAACTATAACTATAACTAAAAAATAAAATCTGTAAGGAGAATCACACTGGCTACTTCATTTTCTTAGCCTCGGCATATGAGGACGAATGGCCAGTAGGCCTATATGCTAGTATTTCCTTCCTCGCCTCCATTCTTCCTTACTTCTGTATTATTGTCCTTCCATCTTTTCTCTCTTCCTTTGTTTTGCCAGTTCTACCTTCTGCCAGTCATTCCCTTTCCGGCAAAAGTCCTTCGATTAACCCTCGGGCTACCAAGGGGGGGGTGGTTGCCACCCCCCTACGTTTTTATGCATGAATAATTTTTTCATATGGAATATAATTTTTGCAATTTAGGTAGCTGTAGGAGAAAGATTGGCGCATATTTGGAGAGAAGCATCATGGTCCAATGTCACGCTATTGTAAGTTATCAAACTAATAATAATAGAGATCTAAAGATGCACACGAGAACACATACCGGCGAGAAACCATATCTTTGCCAGGTATGTCTGAAGACATTCTCAGGCTCTAGGAATCTGAGACGTCATGAAAAGTGTCCATACTGGAGAGAAATCCTAGCCTTTCAGTGTCAGGTAATGTAAACAAAACTTTTCCCCAATCTTATCCTCTACGAGATCATATTAAAATCCATACCAAAGAGAAATCATACCATTGTCAGATATGTGCCACAAAGATATTCCCAATGGCCTGTCATATGCGGACAACATAAGAGAACTCACACTGGAGAGAAACCATATCACTGCGAGTTTTGTCAGAAATCATTCACATTCTCTATCTTCTCTGCAGTATCACAAAAGAACCCATACTTGAGAGAAACCGTACCAATGCGAGTCATGTAAGAAATCTTTTCGATAATCTTCCCATCTAACAAGCCATGTTAGAATCCATACCGGAGTGAGACCATTCCAATGCCTCTTATGTGCATTTAAAGCTAATGTCATCTAAATAGTCACATAAACAGACATCGAGGAGAGAAGCCACACCTTTGCCAGGTATGTAATAAAACATTCACAAGAGCTTCAAGTCTGAGAAAGCATAAAAGTGCACATACAGGAGAGACCATTTCTGTATCGGGTTTGTAAGAAAAACATTTTCCAATCTTCAAGTCAACAAATTCATGTTGGAATCCCTGATGGAATAAACGACACCTTAGCCGGACGGAAGGGATGATGTGTTTAAAATATGTAAGGCATTTTTCGCGCACTGTTCTAGCCTTTCTAGCATTTTTTATTTGACGACTTATTTTTTCACCTTTGCTGAATTAGAATTGCACATTGTTAAAGACTAATGAAAAAATATCAAGACACTTGACTGTGATTTGAGATAAAAGAAAATTGACAGTATGTCGTAGAATTGCCAGGGTAAGTTACGTTACATAAATATATATATATATACACCGTGTCTCAATAAAAACTGTGCTAAATTGTTTCTGTCAGAACTTCGTCAAATTTCCACCAATTTTAATAATTTTTGGTAGGTAGATGGCAAAATGGCTGAAATTTTATGCAATGCATAAATTTTCCACCCCACCTGACTCATATCACCGCACTACCTTGTTAAACACAGATGTACCAATTTTCATATAACGCTTAAATTTTAACAATTAGAGTGCTCAGATTTTGTTTAATCAATTCGTTAGAGGGCGTCAAAGTGAATGGGGCATACTATCGCGACAACCTTCTTGCCCAGAAGCTACTGCCAGACATACGCCGGACGCTGCCAGGGCGACTTTTTTGGCTTTCAACAGAATGGCGCATCGAGCACGCGACGCTGTCTTTTCCTGGAGCGAGAAACGCCCGACTTCATACCTCCAACACTGTTGCCTTCGAATTCACCGGATCTTAACCCAGTCGGCTATAGCATATGGAGTGTGCTGCAGGAGAAGGTTTAGCGCTCCAGAATAGCCAACGTCGACGAACTCAACAAAACGCGTCTGATCATCGAGTGGGCGCTCTTTGACCAGTCAGTCGATCGGTGATGCTGCTATCGGCCAGTGGCGTCGCCGTCTAAGCGCTTGTGTCCCACGTAAGCGGGGCACATTTAGTGTTATATGACAGATCTGCTTAAAAGTGTTAGAAGTGGTGCTCGAAATGTGCCCCGCTTACACGGACACAAGCGCTTAGACGGCGACAAAATCTGAGCACTCTAATTGTTAAAATTTAAGCGTTATATATGCAAAACAATACATCTGTGTTTGCTGGAAGCAGTGCGGTGATTTGAGTCAGGTGAAGGTGGAAAAGACATGTATAGCATAAAATTTCAGCCATTTTGCCATCCATCTACCAAAACTTAAGAAACCCAGTGGAAAGATGTCGTAGTTCTGCCAGAAACAATGACATTACATAAATATATAAATAAGCCTAAATACTGTGTTTCTTAAGTTTTAAAAATAGTTGCATATTAAGCATTCTGTTGTAGCTAATCTTCAACTTCCTTTTTGTAGGCAGTCGCTAAATGTGTAAGGTGCCTAGGTTCTTTTAGCATTATTGAAAAAGTCTATATTGTTTTAGGTTGTCAAAATGGTATTTAATTTTTCTTACTAAGGGCACAGTAAGGTGTTCTCGTTCGTGGTTTCCACTCTGACAACTTGACAGTAGAAGTCTTGAATTTATCTCAATTCCGCTGGTTAAGAAACTTAAGACACTATAGAGATATAGCTGAGCATCATTTTGTGAGACTTTATTTTCGACTATTGCTGCTTATTGTCTTTGCATTAAGTGGGATGCTGTACCTTGTAGTTATGAAAGATGGAACGTGTAGTTAAGAATATTATGCATTAAGAATAGTTCGTGCTTTGTTTAAGATGTTGGACTTCCTGCAAGATAATTATGCTTTAAGATCTTATAAGCTATTAGGTGTTTGCACTATAATATTAAAGTGCTTTACAAGAATCGTTGCTAAGAGGTGATTTCTGAATCGTTGCTTGAGTCATCGACTGCTATTTACAAATTACGGCACTCAAATCTCTATTATTATTATTATTATTATTATTATTATTATTATTATTATTATTATTATTATTATTATTATTATTATTATTATTATTATTATTATTATTATTATTATTATTATTATTATTATTATTATTATTATTATTATTATTATTATTATTATTATTATTATTGTTATTGTTTTATTGAAAAGGTATCAAGGATCCATCAGGTGGCCTAAAAAGTCCGGAGACTGCTGGAGAAGATTGTTATTCTGGAATGGTTGTTGTCAGTCGTTTTGTCCGAAAAGGTTGCCCGGAACGCGACGGCATTGAAGCGTTGGACGTTTATAGAGAGTCGCATTGAAAGAGAAAAGACGACTCTTATCGGGTCTCCGGTTGCTAGGGTCAGGTTACGCCCCAGATCAGAAATAAAATGAAGGCTTAAGCAATTGATGGGCCAAATGTTTCGAGTGCCAACGGGACAAAGGCGTAAGTTGTTGCTGAGGACCTGATATTTGGTCTGCTTTTTTGTGACGGCGGCTTCAGCTGCCGCGCCTGCTGTTGTTGCCGTGATGGTAAGGTAAGAGGCCGCCAGCGTGTCCGTGACCGTGGCATCCCAAACCAGGCAACGACCCGATCTCCATTATTATTATTATTATTATTATTATTATTATTATTATTATTATTATTATTATTATTATTATTATTATTATTATTATTATTATTATTATTATTAATCTGTGGAGTTTCTTTTCCTACGTGAAACTGGTGCATCCCCAAATCTAGGTATTACATCGATCAATTGAGCCGCAACATGTTCCACTACTTCCCTTAGCCAGCCTTTCTTTCCTTTCCTCCTTGCTTCTTTCTGTCAGTTCTTCCTTCCTTTCCAGCCTTTCCTTGCTTCCTTCTGCTAGGTCTTCTTTCTTTTTTCCAGCCTTTCTTTTCATGTATTCCTTCTTTCTTTCTGACAGTGCTTTCCTCCCTTCCTTCTTCCGTCCTTCCTTCCTTCTGCCAGTTTTTGCTTCAACCAGGCCTTCTGTACTTCTTTCTTTTCTTGCTTCCTTCGGTCCTTAATACTTTCGTTCCTTCTTTACTTCCTGCCTTTCTTCCTCATTCATCCTACCTCCCTCACTGTACTCATTGCCCTAAGCACTCTGCCCTTTCCTTGGATGTATGGAAATTTGGTAAGATACGGCAAAGCAAAGTAAGTCAAGGTATTATAAGGTAAGTCAAGGTAAGATAAGATAAGGTACATGTATGTCATGGTAGGGCATGTTAAGGTAATGCAAGGTAAGGTAGGCTATGGTAAGTAAGGTAAAGGATCGAAAGGTAAGATATGGTATAATATGGTCAGATAAAATATGGTATATGTAGCCTATGGTAAGGTTAGGTAAGGCATGTTAAGATAAGGTGATGTACGGTAATATATGGTATGATAAGGTAATAATAATGTCGAGTATAGTGTGGTTAGGTGAGGTGATATAAGTTACGGTGATGTAAGGTAAATTGAGGTAAAGTCAGGTCATCTAAGATGAGGTCAAGTGATGCGAGGCGAGGCGAGACAATGAAAGGTAAAGTATTAGCCTAAATATTAGCTTAAATTTACAAGGTAAGGTAAGATGAGGTTAGTCAAAACATAGGACTACGTTTATCAAGTCAAGGCTAGATAAAATAAGGCGAACATGAGTAAGATAAGATATAACCATGATTCTTCGTGGGCCTTACATAGCGCTCTAATGCCGCGAAGAAATCTTATAGCGCCTTTCCTTAAATGAGTCTAAAAACGTCGTCTGCGGACTATAGCGTAATAGGCTATGAACGCTGGCTGTCTATGGCCACAGTCGTCTGCTCTGAGGCTTCTGGTGTCAGGTGACACTCGGAAACCGGAAATCGTCGTTTGTTCTTGTTCCACGTTTTTAGTCGCCACCGGAAGTGAGTAATCTTTGCTCTTAAATTGTCGATCGCTTCCGAGGCGGTCGGTCTGGACGGTCGAAGAGTGTAGGACAGGTTAGTAATGGGCGCCTTTCATGGCTGCCGTATACAGTTAAATTCGACTCCTGTAATAACTTGTGATCATTCTGTCATAACTTGTAATCATACTGCGGTGTCAGTTTGAAATAATAAACGAAGATTATTATAAACGTTTCGTCAATAGATGGCGTGCGAACGACGCACAATCAGTGAAATTAGATCGAAATCTAGTGGCGCCACGTAGCCGTGTAGGTCTTCGCCCGAAAGACTCGCAACCCAAGTGCCCCTGGAGACCATGGTCACTCCTCCCTCCGTCACCCACACCACCTGATTTTCCCCCTTCTACCTTCCCACCCTTGTAGGTACTCAATAGCCAAAGGACATTCAGGTGGATATAGGGAGACAGATAATTATGTTTTAAGATCTCATAAGCTTAATGTGTGTTTGTATTATACTTAATCCGTGGAGTTTCTTCTCCCTCGTGAAACTGGTGTGTGTCCAAATCGACGTATTACACCCAGCAATTGAGCCGCAACATTTAAGACAACTTTCTTCTGCCAGCCTTTGCTTTTATTTTTCCTTCTGCCAGTTCCTCCTTCATCCCTACTTATTTCATTTCGGTTTTCCTCTTTCCTCCAATCTTTCCTTTATCCCTTTCTTTCTAACTCATCCTTCCTACATCCCTCACTGTACCCGTTGTTCAAAGCACTCCCTTTCCGTTCGTGGAAATTGGTCTGCGAAGGGTTTTGTCAAACAGGCGTCCGTCTGGGTCACCGGGAAACGGCGGCGAAACCTGAACGATGAAATTAGGTAGAGGAATTAATTCGTCTGTATTCAAAAGGCTTATGTGGATATATATTTGAGCAACACTGATGAGTCTTTCTTGAAGTAGCGCTAGATTTTATTATGTTTATTTAGCGCCTTTTGCGAAATTCACAGCTCCCTGGTTCCGGCACTCGTGATCCTAACCTGGACTCCTAAATTGACAGACAACCTGGGGTCACCTACGGTGGTGAAGGATCTCACCCGATCAATTCTTCAAAAATTGACAGGGTCGAGGGCCCTGTTGCTACAGAAAAGCGTTTCCATTTACATCTATTTAATTTTACTAAAGTAAAACCCTATGTCCCATAATAGAACGTGAGGTGTTCATTTCTCGTTCTTTAGCCAGAACTGTACTAACCCTAAGTTCGTAGAGTTCAGCTCATCGCAGGACTTGCCATTTACTCCCCCAGGTGTGCGCCAATACCAAATCGTAGGCCTTATGTTAGGTAGCTGAGAAACCTATAGATGTATTTAAGAAGAAGAGCAGTAGGCCTACTTTGAGCTAGCCTGAGAGGCAACCATGGATATGAAGTGCTAGCTACTTCCAGTGTGATTCTCGTTAATGATAACGAGAACGAAAATGTTCGTTAGCGAAAATAAAATGATTTCGTTAACGATAGCTATAACTATAACTAAGAAATATCATTAACTATAACTATAACTATAACGAAAATAACAATAACGAAAATTCATCTTTATTTTCGTTAATACAGAAAAATAAAAATAGGAAGTGCAAAATGGACGATTCGACACAAATTAGAACGAAAAATGCGATATTTTTATTATGCAATTTGTCAGTTACTTTGAAAACTCGTGTATTCATGAAGCTGAATGAACCCATGCTTTCATAGCTCTGAGCAAATTGTGAAACAGCGTGTTAATACGCACAATTTTGCTTATAGCCTTAATAATTGCAACTAAGTAGGCCTCGTAACTAAAATTAACACATTGACCGCCAAGGACGAGATAACTCGTCCTACAGAAGTTTATGCAGACCCCGAGGACGAGTATACTCGTCCTTCAGAGAACGGATGCTATACAGTGCCGGCGCTAGAGTATTTGCCGCCCTAGGCCAACCTGTTGCGCTGCGCCCCCCGGTAACTGCGATAACTAATTAATATTAAATTAACTAAGTAAATTTATAAGTTATCCATAATAACAGTAACTGTCTGGAAACTGCATTAGCCTATGCTGTATACGATGTAACACGTTTAATGGGAATTTAGAATGTAAATACATGGAGGCCTGTTAAATAATGAGACAGCGCACATTTTTCGTTTGAACACTTTATAAGAAATCCTACGGCTACGTGTAGCCTACTAAGTCATAATCCTACCTACGTACGAACTTTCTACGAAGTCTGTAGAAATAATTATAATGTAATTTCAAAATTTTATTTTTCGCGTTTTCACTTTAGCAAATGTAGAAGAGTTCTATCAGTTCAATGTCTCCAGCAAGAGGCCTATCATGTTCAATTGACAATGTAGCTATAGGCCCAGTCCAACAAATCTTTCTTGCAGCATGGACGTAGGCCTACGCAAATATATTTCTTTTGAGCTTCGAGAAGCTTCTCTCAATATTAACCACAGAAACTGGAGGTGTCAAGAAGATGTCAAATCGAATAAATATGCGGCGTCTTGTAATTATTTAAAACTATAGCTTAAATCTAGTATATCAATGCTTGCACACATATTGCGCCATTTATTGACCTCGATCACCCAGACCGTTATCTTTAGTGTCTGGTTTTGCACTAGCACTGGATTTTTCTGTGACATGAATTATGTCTTTTAAAAAAATTGATTAAACTTGTAATGAAAACAGGGTTTCAGTATAACAAGAAAAACTCAAGCGAAAACACAAGGTCTCCAGAAGTTAGGATTAAAAACCAAGATCTTGGGAAAACCGAAGGAGTGGTAACATTACTGATGATTGGTGACATCGGTCTCAGTTTCATTTCAAATATGTCGCTAGTAAGCAACTTAAACTTGCGATAGTTAAGGGCATAAGCGTGACGTGCCACATGACTGACGTTAAGATTTCGAAATGTCTGTGGTCTTTTTGAAGCCGCTTCTTATTTTCGTATTAATTTATTAATGAATGGTGGCACGACGCCGGCAATGTTTTAAAAAAATTATTTTTAATATTTAAATTTTTTTTATTTAGCTTTTTCTGTCGCCCCCAGAAGCGTGCCGCCCTAGGCGGCCGCCTAGTTCGCCTAGTGGTTAAGCCGGCCCTGATGCTATATAATATCTGGCGTGTCGGTAATACATCTATTGGCGTGGTAATAATAGCACGATACACTAGTGACACATTGGCGAAGAAATTTTGAAAATTGGAAAAGAATTATATTTTTTATCGCATTTTTACATCGTTGTTATTTTTGGTCAAAATGTTGAGAAAATGGTGATGTTGTTTATCGTCGACACTGGTGGATTGTTACCATAAAAGGAAGAACAAACGAAGTGTAATGATATTGAGCTTAGGCCTACATCATGCTGGGAAATTGACAACTTCAGTGAAACTGAACAGACATAGGAGAACCTGTGTGGAACCAGGTTCCATCCTCACATACAACATCAAGACGTACGGAGTTGACCGAAGCGACCAACTGACATCTTACTATTCTCCTCTTTGAAAAACACTGAAGTGGTATCGGAAGATCGTTCTACGCTTCCTTGATCTAGCTTTGACAAATTCGTACTTGCTATACAAAAATGTGGCGGTGTAAAAAACCAGGAATGGTTTAGACTGCAAGTCACCTAACAGTCTCTTGAAGGACCTTATTAGTCCTCTGGTGGCAGCTGATCTGCCTCGTGCGTTTGTTCATCACAAGGCATCGGACTTGTCCAGACTTATTGGACAACTCTTCCTGGACTTTCTGCCAACAACTGAGATAGAAGTCACCTCCAATCACCATGAAAGGCATTCGAATTGAACCACGTCACTGTTGCAAAACGTGCTTGTCGAAGTCAAGCGCTGTGTGTTGTTTAGGGGTCTGCGGGTATACCCGTACCCGCGGGTTTACCCGTACCCGACCCGTACCCGCGGGTCGGGTACGCGTCGGGTACGCGTTTCACGGGTCGGGTCGGGTACGGGTAGGGTCATTACGGGTACGGGTATACCCGGTTTTACCCGTTCCGATGTTAAGTTTTAGGGTTACAGTGTCACCGTTACATATAATATAGAATGTAGACGCACAATGGACCTGACCGGGTCTGCAACGTACTATTAACAGTTACTTAGTGTCTTTGGTGACAGTATATAGACCACGGATATAAAATGTACCATGGAATTGAGACAGCACAACATTGAGTTGCATGTGACAATGTTTTATAAGTTGACTGCCTCTTATTATTACTACTACGATAACTGCTGCTGCTGCTGCTGCTGCTGCTGCTGCTACTACTACTACTACAACGACAACAACTGCAGCGACTACAACAGCAACAACAACTACTACTATCACAACAACTACCACTACTATCATCATCATCATCATTATTATTATTATTATTATTATTATTATTATTATTATTATTATTATTATTATTATTATTATTATTATTATTATTATTATTATTATTATTATTGTTATTATTATTATTACATGTTGAGTTGTAAGCCTATTGGCCTGGTAAAGACAGGGGCTATGGGAAGGCGTGCTAATGACGTGACGGGTACTTTACGGGTACGGGTATACCCGCGGGTACGGGTAGGGTCAGGTAGTAATTTTAAGTACGGGTCGGGTACGGGTACGGGTAGCGGTTCTGTGTTACGGGTACGGGTCGGGTAGCAAAAATGCTCTACCCGCAGACTTCTAGTGTTGTTCCATGTTTCGAAATCTACGACAGCCAAGCTGAAATCTGAGAGGAACATTGTTTCTTCAAAGAGAAAAGACTGCAAACATGTGACTTTTCAATGTATAAATGTTGAAAATAGTAAAAAAAATTATATGTGTACTAAAATAGGTGAAGAAAATTTCCATTTTTTCGCAAATTTCGGTGGCGTAGGGATTGAAACCGTGGTGACGGTCAATGTGTTAACTAAAATAAAAATTCATTAACCATAATTATAACTATAACTAAAAAATAATACTAACTATAACTATAACTATGACTAAAATAAAAACCATTAACTATAACTATAACTATAACTAAAATAAAATCTGTAAGGAGAATCACACTGGCTACTTCATTTTCTTAGCCTCGGCATATGAGGACGAATGGCCAGTAGGCCTATATGCTAGTATTTCCTTCCTCGCCTCCATTCTTCCTTACTTCTGTATTATTGTCCTTCCATCTTTTCTCTCTTCCTTTGTTTTGCCAGTTCTACCTTCTGCCAGTCATTCCCTTTCCGGCAAAAGTCCTTCGATTAACCCTCGGGCTACCAAGGGGGGGGTGGTTGCCACCCCCCTACGTTTTTATGCATGAATAATTTTTTCATATGGAATATAATTTTTGCAATTTAGGTAGCTGTAGCAGATTCATTGGCGCACATTTTGAGGTAAACATCATGGTCGTAGCCCACGCCATTCAAAAGTTATACCCGATATACCCGAGGCACCAGGGGGGGTGGGTGGATACCACCCCCTAGTTTTTCGACTGTAACTTATTGACTATTCTTCCTATAAGAGAAACAAATATACCATTCTTTAGAGGGAATGTAGGGCTTCATTTGCCTACTTAAATGTTTGTCTTTTGAAAACCGGAAGTGATCAAAATAAATAATAATAATACCCGTAGTATGCGTGAAAAATGGCTAAATGGAAGGACTCCCCTTAGTTTTTGTCTGTAGCGTATTCAATTTTCTTCCCAGAAGAGAAACAAATATACCATTCTTTAGAGGGAATGTAGGGCTTCATTTGCATACTTACATGTTTGTCTTTTGAAAACCGGAAGTGATCAAAATAAATAATACGCGTAATCTGTGTGAAAATGGCTGAATACAGCTTCACAATGTAAAACCGATATATATGTATGGATATATATGTATGGATGTATATTTACACGTATAAAAACATGTGTAGGGATGTATTTGTGTATCTTGGATACATAGATCAGTTTCAAAACACACATAATCTTATTTTTTTGGCCAAAACGTTTTAAAAATGTACAAAATAATATAAAATATCGCTAATTATCGGTTACTTTGTTAAAAATGCTGTAATTTTGAGGTGCATTCACATAATGTAAAACTAAATATACCATTCTGTGCAGAAATGAATGCTGAATCCAGTGCTATATTACAAGTTATGATATGTGAAACCAAACACGAAATCCAGGGGTGGTAACCACCCCCCTCTTGGTAGTCAGTGTTACAAAAAGCTTGGTAGCCCGAGGGTTAAAAACTCGTGTGTTCCTAAGCTCTTTTCTTCCGTGTGCAGTTTCAGTGTCTTCAAGGATTTCCTCGTTGTTTTTTCGGTTGGACTCACTCCGGAATTTGACTTACCCAACGATATTAACCCACAGGCGTTGCATCATTACAATAATGCTATAGAAATTCTCAGATTTCTATAATTAGCGATTCCACTTGAAGTGAAGCGTATTTAATTAAAAATTATAATTATCCTCCTACCTTCTTTCCTACTGCAACCCCGGCCATTACATTTACAATTTTAACCCGCTTCTGAAAATCTGAGGAGACTTTAATATGGGTTATGATCACTAAGTCTTGCAAAAGTTTACAGAAGAAATAACTAGGCTGTAGCTTTGTGCAAAGATAACTAAGTCTTATGATCTGCTCTTGCACAGCCACCTTGCGACAGAATTTTACAGGTCTTGCGCAGTATAAAAATTCTGCATTTATTAGTATGGCGCACAATAAACAATGACGTCTTTAATATTTGCGACGTTCTTCATAAGCCATGGTTACTCTCCGCCATGTTTGATGTAAACTTTCAAATCTGCTCTTAACAAAATAATAGTTAGTTAATCGTTTAGTTATTCATCGTTTTTCTTATTCTTCGTCGGTGTGGACTCGAGCAGAGTAGGACGACATCATAATTACTTCCCTGTTTAAAACATTTAAAGGATCTCGCTATAAATATTTTGTCCCCATACATTTTGTCTTCCACTTTTCGCTGTTCGTAACTTAGACGTTGTTTTCAGTTCTACCATGTCTCTTACTGGCATCAGGAATGTGCTCCGAAAATTACTGCATTGAAAAACCTAATAAATATGGGTAAAGTCGTAGTTTACGTTGCTAAATTATTTGATGCTGTCACTGTAAACTGGAAGCTGGATTGATGAAAGAAATTGTTTCCCTAAATGGAAGTGGCATTGATGAAAACGTTCCTGTGTTCAAAATTGAAGTTGGATTGATCGAAATAATTTTTCCCGTAAATAGAAGCTGGATGGATGAAATTCAGTTTTCGATTCAATAGAAACTGGATTGATGAAAATAATTGTTTCCGTAATTAGAAGCTGGATCCATGAGAATATATCTTTGCTTAAATAAAAGTTCTATTGATGAAAAATATTTCTTTCATGAAATAGAAGTTGGATTGATAAAAGTAATTTTTTCAAAATAAATAGAAGTTGGATTGATGACAAATTGTCTTAATGAAATGGAAGGCGGATTGATGATAGTTAACATGCACATAGGTAGACTTCTTACTTACCAACGTCAAGTACGGCATTGAAGACATTAGAATAATTTAGCAAAGTAAACTACGACTTTACCTAAATATGATAGATTCTAGGCATTTCAGTTTCACGGACTATCTCAGTCATGTGGATACAGTTGAACGAAACTTTTTGGTGTTATGACTTTAATAAAATTATATATATATTGGCCAATTGACAGCAGTTAACTGACTCCGTAACTGCCTTTCGTAACAAATTTGAATCTAATGGCTAAGCTATTTTTCATTGCGGCTTTAAGTGAGTGTGCAAACTTTGCCTATTAAAAGCTGGTGAAAGCTGCATTTTATTTGTTTTTATGTTTTATCATTCTATTTATTGTTTTATCTTTTCATTTTATGTTGTATAATTTTATGTTTCTAAGCGTTACGTATCCTTCAGATTTCTAGACATTGGGTTAATCGAGAATGTAATGTTTTCCACGTGACAGGTTCTGAAGCAAGGAAAGATGTAAATTAGCATGCTGGACCAGTGGCGTCTACCAATGAATGGGCTGGGGTTGTGAGAACGATCTCCCACGGGTGGGCAGTACGGGCCAAGATACCTACACTTTTTGCCACTTTCTTAGAAATATTTTCTATATGTAGGTCTACCTTCCAAGTTAAAAACTGATCTACATATACTCCCAGGAATTTGACCGAAGTTACTTGGGGTAAAGGTTTGTTATCCATAAAAACTGTTCCTTTAACTTCAGGAATAAGCTTTCGATGTGAACAAAATAATACGTAATTAGTTTTATTGAGGTTCAAAGATAACTTGTTCACTCGAAACCAATCGACCACATGCTTAAATTCTTGATTCATTGTTTGAAAAAGTATGTCGTACGATTTGTGAGAAGCAAAGATGTTTGTATCATCGGCAAAGAGTACAAAGCGCAATATTGGGGAAGCATTGGGAAGGTCGTTAATAAAGAGTAAGAAAAGAAGTGGTCCAAGAATAGACCCTTGTGGCACCCCAAATTTGATTAGTTTCAATTTCGATAAAGAGCCGTTACATAAAATCATCTACCTTGTTATTATTTTTCTATTAGGCGTGTTGCATAAACGGCGGCGTTATCATTATTTTACCTGAAGTTCTGTTTCTGTCAGACAAAAAATGTCTTCTTTTTGGTTATAAGGCTTTTGTTGTTGTTTTGTTAGGTTAAGCAAATGCATAAACGAAAAAAATATAGAGAAATGTACGGCACTGCTTTTCTATGGGTTTTATCAAGTAAACTTAATAGTTGGCCAACTTCATCTGAACAAGGAAAGCAACTGCGAGGTAGCGAATAATTCCACTCCAACAGTAACTTGCAGAAGGCTGAATTTGTTTTGTAAGGTATACTGAACATCCATCATATAAACTAGAAAATCATATAAACAAGAAAATCATGTAAACCAGAAAATCATATAAACCAGACTGGAAAAATATGCGAACTGTAATCCATACTGGGGAGAAACAACCTCTTGAATGTCAGATATGTGAAAAGAAATTTTCCAGGTATTCCAGTCTTCGAGATCATCTTAGAATTCATACTGGAGAGATGCCATACCAGTGCCAGTTCTGTCAAAGAGCTTTCACACAACAAGCTACTCTGCAGGTTCACAAGAAAGTCCATACTGGAAGGAAACAACACCTATGCCTGATTTGTGATAAAAGTTTGTGTAGTTCTTTCAGTCTACAACAGCATTTAAAAATCCATACAGGAGAGAAACCCTACCTGTGCCATTTATGCCAGAAATCATTTTCACAGTCTGCTCAACGGAATGGTCACATGAGGCTCCATTTCGGATATACTGGAGAGAAACAATACCTATGCCAGCTATGCACGAAGTCGTTCACATACCACAGTAAATTCAAGATTCACATGAGAACCCATACTGGAGAGAAACCATACAAATGTCAGATGTGTAAAAGAAGTTTCTCTCAATCCTCAAGCCTAAAAGCACATGATAGAATCCATACGGGACATAAACCATACAAATGCCAGCTATGCCCGAAAAGTTTTGCACAGTGTAATGGTTTAAAGTTTCACATGAGAACCCATACTGGGGAGAAACCTTACAAGTGCGAAGTATGTCAGAAAAGTTTTTATCAATCTCCCAGTCTAAAATGCCATGCAAAGGTTCATACTGGAGAGAAGCCGTATCAATGCCAGTTATGTAAGTTTAAAACTAAGTATAATGCAGATCTGAAGAATCACATGAGAACACATACTGGTGAGCGACCATATCTTTGCCACATTTGTCTGAAAACATTCTCAAGCTCTTCATATTTGAGAAGTCATGAAATGTGCCATTCTAGAGAGAAACCGTTTCTGTGTAAGGTTTGCAACAAGACATTTTCCAGATCTACTGCTCTACAACGTCATATTGGAATCCATACCATAGAGAAATCATACCAATGTGAGATATGTGAACAAAGGTATTCCGGATCTTCTAGTCTAAAAGACCATGTTAGAATCCACACTGGAGAGAAACCATACCACTGCGAGTTTTGCAAGAAATCATTTACGTTCACTGCTTCTCTGCAGGTTCACAAAAGAACCCACACTGGAGAGAAACCGTACCAATGCCAGCTCTGCGAGAAACGTTATCCGCAATCTTCCAATCTAACAGAACATGTTAGAATCCATACTGGTGGGAAACCGTACCAATGCCACTTATGTGCATATAAAACTAATGTTAAAAGTAGTCTAATGCGTCACACAAGAACACATTACGGAGAGAAGCCATACCTTTGCCAGGTATGTAATAAAACATTCACAAGTGCTTCAAGTCTGAGAAATCATGAAAAAAGATCACATACAAATGAGGCCATTTCTGTGCCTGCAGGTTTGTAAGAGAATCTTGCAGATCTTACAGTCTACAAAATCATGCTAGAATCCGTACTGGAATAAACGTTCCCTATCATCCTTCTGAAGGTTTGGTAGTTATTCTGCTGACAGCTGCTGTGCATCTTCTTAAGGGAGTGAACTTTAGTTAAAGAACTTTAAGATGCTAGCAGTTTAAAATCTATCAAGATATATTGTGATACATCTGCAAAATTGTTTGACTAGATTCGTGACATTTAGCTGTACAGGCGTCATTCATAAACTACAATCATATTAAACAGTGTGGCTGAGAATTGCAGTTGGAGAATGTCTAAACAACACTGATGCAATTGTTTATGCAATATCGTTGATGGCAAAATCTTTTGGATCTGTTATATGTGATGATATGTTTGAAATAGAGAAGGAGTTTTTCGAGCATTGTTCTGGCTTTTCTAGTATTTCTCCACCTGACGACGTATTTGTTTACCTGTGCTGAATTACAGTTCAACATAGTTAAAGACTGAAAAAATAGTGAAACACTTGATTGTGATTTCAGATTTTAAACAATTAAAGCCTTACAAGTGCCAGGATACTGAGGTTACATAAATATCTTAATGGGCCTATACATACTGTGTTTCTTCAATTTTTTTAAGGAGTTATGTATTAAGCATTCTGTTGTAGGAAATCCTCAGCTTCCCATTTATAGCGAAACATTTCTAAGGTGCCGTTTTTCTGTTAACTTAATCGAAAATTGTGTAAATTGTTTCCGGGTATCAAAATGGAATTTTATGTTTCTTACTGAGGACTCAGTAAATTGTTCCGTTCTGTGTTTCACTGTTTGACAACTTGACAGTTAAAGTCTTGAATTTATCTCGTTCAGTACTTCTGCTGGTTAAGACAATACAGAGCTATTAGCTGTGCATCATTATGTTAAATTTTATTTTGGACTATTGCTACTTATTGTTTTTGCACTCCTAGTGCAATTCAGATTATTCAGAAATAAAATTAGGCTACTTAGCTTAAAATTCTTCTTACAGTAAGTGGGGATGTGTTGTATTCTGTCATTATGAATGATCGAATGTGTAGTTAAGTTTGTTATGTATTAAGAATAGTTTGTGTTTTTTAAGAGGTTAAACTGCCTGCAAGACAGATTATTATTGTTTAAGATTGTTCAAGCTTAACGTGTGTTTGTATTATAATTAATCTTTGCAGTTTATTGTATACCACATGAAACTGGTGTATACCCAAATCTAGGTATTACACAGATCAATTGAACCACAACATTTAAGACCACTTCCTTCTGTCAGCCTCTCCTTCCTATCTTCTTTCCTTCCTTCTGCCATTTCTTCCTGCCTTCTACCAACGTTCCTTGCTTCCTTGTTTCGTCCTTCCTTTAAACTGCCAGTTCTTCCTTCAACCAGAACTTCCGTACATCTGAACTATCTTGTTTCCACCGGCCTTAATACTTTCGTTCATTCTTTCCTTCTAGCCATCCTTCCATCTTTTCTTCCTTTCCTTTTCCTTCATCCTTCCTACCTCCCTGAGGTTCCTTCACTCTACCCTTTGCCGTAAGCACTACCTGCAGTTTCCACGGACGTATGGTAATGCAAGATGTAAGGTAAGCTAAAGTTAGCTCAGCTAAGGTACGGTAAGGTAAGGTCAGTTCAGGTAAGGCATGGTAAGCTGAGGTATGGTAGCGTGGTATAATGAGGTAAAGTATGGTAAGGCATAGTTACATGTAGGTTAGAACCGTTAGATGATGTAAGGTGGGGCAAGGTATGGTCGTATAAAGTGAAATAAGATAAAGTATGATAAGGTAAGGTAAGGAGGGCATGGTAGGTTATGGAAACGTATAGTAAGGAAAAGTAAAGTGAAGGAAGATTAGCTCTAAAGATGGCGTTTGAAAGGCGCACAATCAACGACATAATATCGAGCTATAATGGCGCCACTCAGCCGTGTAGGTCTTCGCCCGAAAGACTCGCAGCCCATGACGTAATTGCTGAATGACGTTGTGTAACTAGTTGCTGTTTATGGCGTCATGTTCTTGTAAGTAATCTAGATTCAGATGGCTATTGAACGGATCGTTTGGTCCGTGAGAAACTGGTTATATGACGATTGACGAAGAGGGCCTACCTTCATTCATTCTTACCTTCATCCGATATTCCTTCTTTCCTTCCTTACAGCGGATCCTTCTCCAGACCTTCTTTCCTTCCTTCTGCCAGTCATTCCATCCTTATGTCAGTCTGTCCTTCCTCCCCTTCATTCTTCTTTACTTCTGCCAGCCATTCCTTTCATCGCTTTTCTTCCTTTCTTGATTTTGCCAATTATTCCTACTGCCAGACTTCCAATCCTCTTCATGCGAAACGTTCGTTTCGATGAAAAACTCTGTTCCTGAATTCTCCTTCCGTAGGCTGCTCCAGTGTCTTCAAGGATTTCGTCGTTGATGTTTCGACCGTACTTACCCTGTAATTTGACTTAGCCTAATCAACGATAGCCTATTAATTAACAGGGCTATATGTAGGCCTATACGCGTCGCGTTATTAATCCCACGCTATAGAAATTCTAAGATATTTATTCTGACGATTAACATTAAGCTACGCAATTATAGGCTAGGCTAGCCTACTTCTAAAGTCTCTTTTCAAACCCATCAGCGTTAACAATTTAACCCGCTTCTGAAAATCCCAGGACTCCATTGCATGTGTTAATCACTTGCAAACGTTAAGAACGGAAATAAATATAGCTTTAGCAAAATAACCTTTGATGAGCTTTCGCAAAGCTGCCTTACGACTGAATTTTACACAACTTGCGCGATATAAAAAAATCCGTAGTCCTATTTATTGATGTATTGTGCGCAATTAGCGATGACGTCATTAATTTCAGTGACCTTCTAAGTAAGAGGTGGCTGCATTCCGCCAAATCTGTTGTTAACAGAATACTTAGTTAATCGTTCGATAGTAATTAAGCGTTTTCCGTATTCGTCGTCACTCGTGAGTGTAGACTCGAGTACTGGCGAGTAGTGTAGGACTTCATAATTCCTTCTCTATTTGAAACATTTCAACTATATCACTAATAAATAGTTTGCCCCTCTTCCCCCCCCCACTTTTCGCTGTTCGTAACTTATCTCGAACTGGCATCAGGAATTATATGGGTCAATTTACAGCAGTTGACTGCTGCCTTAACTAACTTTTGACGAAAAATAGCATGGCTATAAGCAGTGGCGTAGCCAGACTTAAATTCAAGAGGAGGCAACAACTTCACAGACCATATCATTTTTCAACACACTTTTTTTAGAAATTTTCCCATAACTTTTTTATAGACAATTTTTCGGATTATCTTTTTAGGATCTCTTTTGAGAAAAAATTCCGATGACTTTTTTTTTTTTTAGTCATTGACACACAAGTTACAATTTTATACACTATCACGACCTGACCTTGTTCGGACTAACTTTCATAATTCCGACTTCCGACAACCTTTACACTTTTCTACTCCCAATTACCATTTTGAGACTTTTTTTTCCTCTAAAATTTCTGATGACCTTTTTTTTTTTAGTCATTCTTTCCTATTACCAAAATTTTACCCCAACTACAGCACCCTCACAGCTACTTCTATTAAACCTTTTAAATTCAAGAGGAGGCAAATTCACAAACCATTGCCAAAATCCTATGCATTTGCCTCATTGACCCACTATATGAAAAAACCAAGAGGAGGCAACTGCCTCCTCCTGCCTTCATGTAGCTAGGCCTATGGCTAAAAGATTTAAATGCTAGGGCCTACGAAAGGCTTTCGTAACATCTAGCCTAAATCTAATAGCCATGCCGTTTTTCATAGGAGCATTAGCCTACGTGAATTGCAATCTTTGTCTTATAAAAGCTGGTGATATTTGCATTTTGTTTTATGTTATGTTTTATCTTTTTTATGGTTTTTCATTCATTTTATATTCTATCATTTTTATGTTTATAGACTTTACATATTATTGTTTAATTTTCTAGACATGTCTTTAATTGAGAACGTCACTTTTGCCCGTGACTAGTTTTGAAGTTGGAAGTTAGATTTTTGGACCAGTGGAGTCTACCATTGGGCGGGGGTACATGGGGTAGGGGAGAGTGCTCTTCGACGGTTGTCAGAAGTGCTTTAAACAAGAAGACACAATGCCGATAATTTTTTGGGATGAGGGCCAATTAACGAGCATCATCAT
Source organism: Aporrectodea caliginosa (assembly GCA_020284085.1). Classification (NCBI taxonomy): domain Eukaryota; kingdom Metazoa; phylum Annelida; class Clitellata; order Crassiclitellata; family Lumbricidae; genus Aporrectodea; species Aporrectodea caliginosa. Next base: position 42,156 of record JACEVL010000041.1, read on the forward strand.
CATCGTGATCATATCATCATCATTACCTTCATTGCTCTAATTATTATTAGTAGTATTAGTATAATTATTATTATTATTTTTATTATTGTGTAACTGTTACATGTCATGTAAGACACAGCACCACAACTGTCTACGAAAAGTCAGTCAAGAATCTCAAAGCCAATAGAAGAAAGTGGTTGTTTATCGCAAGTGTACTGCATGTTGTGCATTTTATTATTATTATCATTATTATTAAGCATTGTGTCCATAAGCGGTACCATTATAATTAATTGATTGTCGCAAAAGGGGAACGATGCAAAATTTGGTACAACACTTTCTGTACCAAAGCTATACCTATGGCAATTGCAGTTAAATACATAATACATAAGTTTGTTCCGGTCGTCTTTTAAACTTAATGTCATGTTACTCGTCAGTTTTTTAATGCTGTTTCTGTCTCACAAAAATTGCCTTGTATCTTCATTATTTTCTTTGATGAAAAAAATGCATAAATGAAAGAAATAAATAGAAATGTTCTGCTTTTGTTTTCTACCGTATGAATTTAATAGTTGGTGAGCTTCATGCTGAACAAAGAAACAACTGATGAGGCTTGCCAATAATTCCAGTCCAATTTGCGAGAAATTGAATTTTTTATTGCTAGCTTTGCTGAGCATCTATCCCAAAAACTCAGAAATCATCATAATCATTAGTGATGTCTGAGAGCATTCCTTCAAAGCATTCGTTTGAAAATGACATCAGAAGTAATTCAACACAAGAACATAGGCTATGCGCAGTTCCCAGCTATGCCAGAAATCCTTTATGCTGGATAGACGCTTGAAGGAAATAAAAAAAAGCCATTCCAAAGAAAAGACAAATGAATGTGACTTATGTAGCAAAAACTTTCGATCCGCCTGTAAGCTAAAGATTCACATGAGAATCCATACCGGAGAAAAACCATACAGTTGTGTGGTGTGTCAGAAAGCATTCACATGCTCTTCATATCTAAAAGAACACACTAAAACTCATAATGGGGAGAAACCTTTTCAATGCCACTTATGTGAAAAGAGATTATACATGTCTTCCCATCTGCGAAATCATGTTAGAATTCATACTGGAGAGAAACCATACCAATGCCAGTTCTGCCAAATAGCTTTCACACAGCAATCTACTCTGCAGGTTCACAAGGGAATCCATACTGGAGAGAACAAAATTCTATGCCAGGTATGTGATAAAACATTGTCTACTTGTTCTAATCTAAAAAGGCATGTTACACTCCATACTCGAGAAAAACCCTATCTGTGCCATTTATGTCAGAAATCATTTTCACGGCCTTATGACCGGAAAGTTCACGTGAGGCTCCATGTTGGATATACCAAAGGGGAACCATACCTGTGCCAGCTATGCACGAAATCGTTCACCTGCCACAGTCAATTCAAGATGCACATGAGAACCCATACTGGAGAGAAGCCTTACCAATGCCAGATGTGTAACAAGCGTTTCTATCAATCCTCTGGCCTAAAAACACACGATAGAATCCATACGGGACATAAACCATACAAATGCCAGCTATGCCCGAAGACTTTTGCACAATGTAATGCTTTAAAGATTCACATGAGAATCCATACAGGAGAGAGGCCTTACCAGTGCGAGGTATGTCAGAAAAGTTTTTGTCAATCTTCACATCTAAAATCTCATGCAAAAGTTCATACTGGAGAGAAACCGTACCAATGCCAGTTATGTAAGTTAAAAACTAATAATAATAGCGATCTAAAGAAGCACATGAGAAGACATGAGGGCGAGAGACCATATCTTTGCCAGGTATGTCTGAAAGCATTCAAAAGCTCTTCAAATTTGAGAACTCATAAAAAGAGCCACTCTGGAGAGAAACCATTTCTGTGTCAGGTTTGTAACAAGACATTTTCCCGATCTACGATTCTACAACAGCATACTGGAGTCCATACCAGAGAGAAATCATACCAATGTCAGATATGTGAACGAAGATATTCCAGATCTTCTACTCTAAAAGAGCATGTTAGAATCCACACAGGAGAGAAACCTTACCACTGCGAGTTATGCCAGAAATCATTCGCATTCGCATCTTGTCTGTGGACTCACAAAAGAACCCATACCGGAGAGAAGCCGTAACAATGCCATTTATGTGCATTTAAAACTGCTGATAATAGTAGTCTAATGAGTCAGACAGGAAAACATTACGGAGAGAAGCCATACCTTTGCCAGGTATGTAATAAAACATTCACAAGAGCATCAAGTCTGCGAAATCACATAGAGGAGAGACCAATTCTGTGGCAGGTTTGTAAAAAAATTCCCGTCTTCCCGTCTACATAAGCATTGAAATAAACGTACGTTATCAAGGTTTGGTAGTTTTCATATAAATCTGATGTGCAGACTCACCTGGGAGAGAACTTTAGTTTAAGACTTTAAGATGCTAGAAAGGTCATGTCAAAGAGGGGAAATTTATACGAAATGAAAACGTTGAGGGCTCATGATCACTGGATAGAGAAGAGTCCGTGTTGCAGCCATAGGTATAATGCTACTCTTCCCTCTGTGTTTCTGGAACATCAAAAAGAAGTATTGGTAGGAGATGAAGATTCAAATAGGCAGATTACTTTGCTCCTTGCGAAAGGCATTAGAGATTCAATATTTCTAATACAGGCTTGTACTAATTATTCTGATTCAACTGTTGTGGAAACTTTCATACCTTAGTATCCCTTCATTATTTTTTGAACAACAATGAAAGAACAGAGAGGTGTATAAAAATCCTTTGCACATTCTTGTGATTGGAGAGTTATTTAAGAACCAATTTTGGCGAAAACCCACTCAAATTCATATCAGAAAGCTTACACACAAGATGTTCGTCTGAAAGCTCACATGAGAAAACATACAAATGTCAGTTATGTGAGAAATCCTTTCCTGAGGGTTGTACTCCGAATGCGCACTCGAGAAGCCACACTGGAGAGAAGCCATATAAATGTTGTCTGCCAATGGCAGACAACATTTGCCAATGGTAGTAATCTGAAAGTGCATGTGATTACCCATACCGGAGAAAAACCATTTATATGTCAGTTATATCCGATGTCATTTACAATAGTCAGTAATCTTAAGATTCAAAAGAAAATTCATACAGTTTTGAAACCGTAGGCCTATACAATTTTATGCGAGGTTTGTGATATAAAGGATTCACAGAGCTGCAAAGTTTAAAGAGAGACAGAAGAACTCGTGTGGATGCAATTCAACGCACATGCAATAAACCTTATCACAAGTCGATATCTTCAGCCAAATAGTTTAAACTCTCAAATAGATTGTGAAGCAATTCCATACCTGTCTGATCGATTCATCACATTTAGCTGTATACAAGCGTCATTCGTGAATGTTTTACAAGTTACATCCTGATTTTAATTAAATTGGGGCCAGAAAATTATAGTTGAAAAATGTCTCAACAGAACAGAATCGATTCAACTGCAGATGCAAAATCGTTTCTGGCAAATCTTTTGGATGTGGTATCTCGGATGATGTGTTTGAAATATAGAAGGAATTTTTCGGGCGTTCTTTTAGCCTGACTAGCATTTGTCAAGCTGACGACTTATTTCTTTATCTGTGCTGAATTATAATTCCACACAGTTAAAGACTGAAGAAATATTGAGACACTTTATTTTGATTTGAGATAACAAGAAATGGAATGTATGTCTTAGATTTGCCAGGTAACCGAGGTTACATAAATATAGCCTATAAGTAGACCTACATACTGTGCTGTTTCAATTTTTATTTTGTTTTCTTTCTGTTGTACGGAATCCTGTAGATCCATGTTACATGTAATTTTCTAAAGTGCCGTTGTTCATTTCACATATTTTAAAACAGTGTAAATTGTCTCACGTGGAATCTATTTTTGTTACTACGGACGCAGTAAAGTGTTCCGTTCTCGGTTCCATTCTTTGACAAGTTGACAGTAAAAGTCTTGAATTTAGCTCAGCCAGTTCTTCTTGGTTAAGGACACGAGAGCTATTGCAGTGCATCATTTTTCGAGACCTTTATTTTGGACTATTGCTACTTATTGTTTTTGCATTCCAGGTTTATTCAGAAACAAAATTCCATGGCTTGTAATTATGCTTACATTAAGTGGGAATGTGTTGTATTTTGTCATTATGGATGATAGAACGAGTATTTAAGATTGTTGTGTATTGAGAGTTGTTGGTGTTTTGTTTTTGTTTGTTTGCCCTAAGCACTCCCTCCCCTTTTCTTGGACGCCGGTTGTGGACATTGGTCCACGAAGGCCTTCCTCAAACAGCGGTGGAACGGTCACCCGACGGGTCACCGGGAAGCGGCGGCGAAACCCGAACGATGAAATTAGGTCGATGCCGTCTGTACGCAAAGGGCTAATGGGGATATTTTATTGGAACGCCTCTGATGAGTCTCTCTTGAAGTGGCGCTGTATACGTTTGCAATTACGTTTACCATTTATTTAGCGCCTTTTGAGAGACACACAACCAGTCTATTTCCCCGTTGGCCTGATATATTCGGTGGCTGATGGACGAAGGAAGAAAGAGAACAAGCGCCATTTGATCTTTCCACCGTCAGTGTGCGGTCGGTGTACTCATAGCTGAGACACACAAAGCGAACACAAATACGCAGGTATTAGCGGTGGAAGTACTGTTTGTCCATAAAAAAACCCGGCTCCTGTTATAGTCTATTTCAATTATGCTTGTAATGGTTGTAGGCAGCGTAATGCATGTACGCTAGTCAGATCCAAAAACGTAGTCAAACAACTAACCCACGGTTGTTATAGAGTCTATGAAATCCGCTCTACAGGGCTCGAACTCGCCGCGTTTCGATTACAGGCCCAGCATACAACCAAGCGACCATTGAATGATGTCCATCGGACATCAAGATAATGGCGATATATATATATATATATATATCAGATTTGATTAGATTAGCTAGACTGGATTGGATTAGATTAGATTCGATTAGATTAGCTAGACTGGATTGGATTAGATTAGATTCGATTAGATTACACTAGATTACATTACATTACATTATATCAGATTACATTACATTAGCTACGTTAAAGTAGCTTAGTTCGGAATAGATTTGATTAGATTTGATCAGATTATACTTGCACATGAATTAATGAATAACTGAACCAATGAGAAAAGCAATGAACGAATGACTGAATGCAGTCTTCGTTGTCTCTATCCTTCTTTCCTGCCATCCCTCCTTCCTTCCTACTGTCCTTTCTTTCTCCTTCCTGTCATACTTTCCATCGATCCATCCATTCATCCCTCCACTATATCTGCCCTTGCATACCATCCAGACATCCATTCGTTCCTCTATCCAGCCGTCCATACTACCCAAGCATACTCGTTTATCCATCTACCCTTTCATCGGTACATCCGTCCAACTGTTAATACACCCATCCAGTGATTTCATCCACCCATACATACGTCCATCCATTCGTTCATCAATGCAATTTATCCACCAAACGCAATATCTGCCCAACAATTCTTTTGTCCATCCACCCTTCCATCCATAAGTTCATCCATTAAAACTTGACGACTTGACAGTAAGGTCTTGAATTTATCTCAGTCTCATTTTAGTTTATCTCCTCTGATGACCAGACTTCGCTTGCATCATTTTACGAGGCTTTGTTCTGGACAATTTCTACTTAATGTCTTTTCATTCCAGGTTTATTTAGAAGCAAAATCACTTAGCTTATAATTCTGCTTACATTAAGTGGGATGTGTTTTTGTCATTATGAGTGATACAACGTGTAGTTAAGATTGTTGGGTATTAAGAATAGTTGGCGTTTGGTTTTGAGGGGTTGAACTGAATACAAGACAGATTATTATGCTTTAAGATCTTATAAGCTTATTGTGGTTTTTTAAATTTTAATTAATCTGAGCAGTTTATCCTACCGCATGAAACTGTTGTATGCCCAAATCTAGGTATTCCACTGATCAATTGAGCCGCAACATTTAAGACTAATTTTTTATGCCAACCTTTCCTTCTTTCTTCGCTTTTTCTGATAGTTCTTTCTCTCTTTTTCCTGGCTTTCCTTACTTCCTTCTGCCAGTTCTTCCTTCTGCCAGGCCTTCCGTACTTCTTTCCGACCTTGTTGCTTTCCGTTCTTAATACCTTCGTTCCCTCTTTCCTTCTATCCATCCTTCCACCTTTGCTTCGTTCGCGTCTTCTTCATCCTTCCTACCTGCCTCACTCTTGCCGTTGCCCTAAGCACTCCCTGCACTTTCCAAGGACGTATGCTAAGGTCTGATAATGCAAGGTAAGGTAAAATGGAATGAATTTAAAGTAAGGTAAGGTCGCTAGAGTTCCAGGCTGACGCACAAGGTCAAGGTAAAGGTAAAATTAAAGTAAGGTAATGTAGCACGAGGTATGGTATGGTGAGGTAAAATAGTATGGTAAAGTAAGGCATATTAAGGTTGGGTGTTGTAAAGTAAGGTGAGGTAAGATAATGTAAGGTCGTGTAGGGTAAAATAAGATAAAGTAAGGTAAGGCATAGTGGGGTATGGAAAGGTATTGTATAGTAAGGAAAGTCAAAGAAAGATGAGGTTAGATTAGCCCTAAACTATTCGACAGCAGATGGCGTTTGATCAGAGTGATAATCAACGAAATTAGATAGAAATAATTACTATAGTGGCGCCACGTAGCCGTGTAGTTCTTCCTTCGTCGGAAAGACTCGCAACTCATGTATCTCTGGAGACAGTTGTCACTCCCTTCGTTACTCTCTCCACCGCCTGATCGCCCGTTTTCACTTTCACTCTTGAAAATAATCTAGGCTAGCCCAAGAGATAGTTAGATGGCTATGGAACGGATCGTTTGGTCCGTGCGAAACTGGATAGATGTCGCTTGACGCTATCCTACCTTCCTCCTTTCCTTCCTTGCCACGGATCCTTCTACAGCCCTTCTTTCCTTCCTTCCGCCAGTCCTTCCGTCCTTATGCAAGTCTTTCCTTGCTCCGCTCCATTCTTCCTTACTTCTGCAGGACTCTCCTTCCATCCTTTCTTTCTGTCTTTATTTTCCAGTTCTTTCTTCTGTCAGTCTTTCCTTCCTCTTAAGAGAAACGTTCCTTTGATTAAAAACTCGTCTGTTCCCGAACCTTATGCTCCCGTATGCTGTTCCAGCATCTTCAAGGATTTTCTCGTTGATTCTTCGACCGGACTCACCCTGGAATTTGACTTACCCGACGATTTTAATTCATAGGCGTCGTACATTATCGCTAAACTTGTAGATAATCTCAGTTTTCACATCTAATGATTTCACATTCAGTTGTAATACGTACTTATGCTTCTAATTTCTCTTCTCTGTCAAACACATTCTCGTTGACATCACTTTCCTCGAGGCCTCAGTAAACTTGGTGGGTGCTCTTTAAAACTTTGTTCTGTCCTCTTTGGCGTCCTCAAGGTTCCATTCTTGGTTCACTTCTCTTTATTCTGTGTACCTCCGACATTGTTAATATTGCTTCGCAACACGGTCTCATGCTCCATCGATATTATGATTGCACCCAGCTCTACATGAAGCTCTCTGGAAAGAACATTGGTAACATTGGTAACATTAAAGTCAAAATCGCGGAATTCGTCCGTTATATCAATGGTTGGTGCACATCTCTGCGCCTGAAATTAGGCCTAAATGTCACCAAAACAGAACTTATTTGGTTTGACCTTGGAAGTGGACCTGACGACGACAAACAAATACAGTTACTATTCACTTAAACTGCTCTATTCCACCATCTGTCGTGATTCGCGTCCTCTATGTTCTACTCATCTACTGGATATGCAGTCTACACATGACAAAATACATTTCTTCTGTTGCCAGAGTATGCTACTTTCACCTTCTCGGAATTCGACAAGTGAAACGTGATTGAATTAAACTTGCCTTCGTATTCTCAGGAAAGCCCTCGTCATCTCTCGCCTCGATTACTGCAACTCTGTCCTATTCGGTCTTCCGTCATCGACACTTAAACTCCTAACCTCAGTTCTGCACATTGCCGCTCGCCTAATAAAAGGTAGGCTATTGGTGCCAGAGATCATATAACGCCAATACTACAACAACTACACTGGCTTCCAATCTGAGCCCATATCACATTCAAAGTGTCCCTCATCATGTGTCATATATCCACTCTGTAACCTCTTCATTACCAGGGATGGGCAGTAGGCCCTAATTGAAATTACGTAATTGAAATTAGCCTACTTTAAACTGCGCAATTTGTAATTTGTTATTTTGTAATTCAATTACATTTCCCATGTATTTTGTAATTTGAAATTACATTTCATGTCCCAAAGTAATTTGTAATTTATAATTCAATTACATTTTTCCAAGTAATTTGTCTATCCCTGTTCATTACACATGGCATCCATGGCTATGCCATGTTCTGCCTGCAATTCTAGACTCCGATCGTCCTAGCGAGGAGATTTTACTGTAGGCCTACCTCGCACAAACCGGAAGTTTGATAAGAAGAATGGAAGTTTTCCAACGTCAGTTCGTCAATGCAGTGTTGCTCGATTCAAATCGAAATTTTAAACTCATCTATTCTCATGTAGCACTATGACTAAGAATGTAGCCTAACGCGCTCTCATGCAAGACTTGTTTTTTTAAAGCGGGCTTAAAATCTTCAGCTTAGTCCCCGGAGTCGCTAACAGAAGCGTTAGCGACTGACTTGGAGAGTTAGCGACTAACTTAGCGATTGACTTGACCAAGTCACTTGCTTTATCGACTGACTAAGTCGCTTAGGCTTATCGACTGACTTAACGACTTGATATCGACTTCTCGGGTACCTCTATATAATTAGTTACCTAACAATAAAATGCATTTTACGACGTACTGTAAAGTCACGTTTCGCTGCACGTCTTGGTTTGTGGCCAAATAAAGCGGTTGTACATCTAAATTAATAGCAAATATTGGCCTATACACCGACCAAGTCAAAATTATCAAACCATTATCGCGTTACATTTAAATCAGATAACAAACTAAAGCATGCAGCATTCAAGTCTGCCTATATTAGTAGGCTACGCCTATTGTAGGTAGGCCTACATGTTTGTCTCACCCAGACTTACCAGTAGTTCGCCAAAATGGACCCAAACACCGGATTTCTCTCGAAAGGGCAAATGGACGCCTATTTTCCATAATTTCACAAACATATTATCAATTTTTCTGGAATCATCTTGAGTTGTACCGTGTTTAAAGACACTGAAACCAGCGTATTTTCAACGCAACGTTTGCTTGGAAAAGACGCCATTTTCAATTAAAGAAGTGCGCCACGTTAGATAACGTGACAGACAAATCTGACTGTTGATAGCATCGACGTATAACGCTTCGATGGTTGATAGTAAGTTTAAATATGGACTCCTTGGAAGTTAGTGTATATCTAGTAAAGTAAGTAAGTAGTACTAGGTATCAGTAAGGTAGTAAATAAATAACTGCCGATATATTAAGTGGACAAAGTCGATAGCACTCGATAGCTTAGCGACTGACTTCGACTTGAGGGCTTAGCGGCGGCGGCGGTGGTGACTGGGTCCAGTCGATAGCCTTAGCGACTGACTTCGACTGGAGGGCTTAGCGACTGGCGGCGGCGGATGGCGGCGGCGCCGGGGACTACTTCAGCTGTATTGTATTGCATTGTAGTAATTCGCGCTTCTGAAAATCTGAGGACTCCTTGATATCGGTTAATCACTTGAAAATGTTATAAATGAAATAAATATAGCTTTGAGCAAAATAACTTATGATCTGCTCCTGCAAAGCTGCATGCCTTAGGGCCTAAGCCTGAATTTTGCAGAGCTTGCGCGACATAAAAACTGCGTATTTATTTATCTATGGTGCGCAATTAACGATGACGTCATTAACATTTGCGACGTGTGATGTAAAATTTTATATCTGCTGCTAACAAAATACTCAGTTAATCATTCAATAGTAGTTATTCATCGTTTGCTTATTCGTCGTCAGTTTGGACTCGAGCAGAGTAGGTCAGTAGGACATCATAATTCCTCCGTTTTTAAAACATTTCAGGATCTCAATTTAAAGTTTGTCCCCCATACATATGTCCCGCACTTTTCGCTGTTCATAACTTAGACGTTGTTTTCAGTTCTACCTAGGGTTGCCAGACGTCCTGCAAAAGGAGGACATGTCCTCCTTTTTTGCCTTATGTCCTCCGTCCTGCAGGCAAAGCCAAAAACTCTGAAAATGTCCGGCTTTTTGTATATTTCCTGTATTGGGCTATTGGCTCTAATTTTATGGCAGTTTTTAACGACTTTACACACGCATGTTGCCCACAAGTCTCCCTACCAGACACTGGTATACGGGAACTTAGGGAAAACATGCTGACTCTGTGAATGGAATCATTCTTACAAAGTACAATATGAAGAATGTTTCTTGTGAGAAGTTCTATGCTTATGTTATTGGTAACGAGAAATTGCTGCGAAGAGTTGGCGCCTCAGAGAAATATATAAATAATAATAATAGCCTAATCCTCGTTCATTATTTCAAACTGACACACCGATGTATGATTACAATTCATATTGCGAATGGATGATCACACGTCATTACTGGAGTGGAATTTAACTGTTTGGCAGTCATGAAAGGTGCCCATCACGTCCTACTGCTCATTTTGCCAACGCTATCTGGTCAATGAAAGGCTGAGTCGACCTTTCGGAGGGTAGCGGAAAGTGATGCCGCGCTCGTGCCGATCCTCTGCTCTTAGCGCCAGTGTTACCATTATCCTAACCCCCTCCCGATACTGGATACTATGTTAATCAAGATGGTGCGATTGCTTATATAATTATACAGGCCTATATAAGTACTTTGCAACATTATGATAAAAAGCCTCAATTGATTTTCTGTACAGCTTTCCAATTTAACTTCGTTTTTTGGTTACTTGGGAGTTGGGAGACCCTTTGACTCCGGAGTCCGGATGAAACATTCAATGCGTCCTCCTTTGTCCTCCTTTTCTGATTTTCTGTGTCCTCCTTTGGCTATCCATGTATCTGGCAACCCTATCTTTATGGGGCGCTAAGTAAATTCCGATTTATTGATTGATTGAAGCTACATTTCCACGTACATTTTTCTCCATCCCTTTGGGCGAGGGGTATACTTGTAGTCCCACATTTTTTACCCAGGAAAAGAATGCCCAATAATTACTATTTTCTTGGAGGAAGGCCTTTATTCCCTCAAGACTCAAAACATTTATCGAGCATCATCATCATTGTGATCAATCATCATCGCCATCTTCATTGCTATTTGGCCTAAAACTATTATTAATAGGTATTATTATTATTATTATTATTATTACTGCAGTTACTGCTACTGCTACTGCTACTGCTGCTACTACTGCCACTGCAACTGCTGCTACTACTACTATCAGGCATATTGTTGAGACTGAGACTTTCCTCACTAAACTCAAAACTTTTTGGGCGCGTTTGAGTCGGGAGCGCCTCTGAGTAGTTTCCTTGAAGGGGCGTTATATAAATTCCCGAATGAATGAATATTGTATAAACGGCACCGTTATAATTATTATATAGTCGCAAATTTGGAACAATGCAAACTTGGTACCCACTTTCTGCCAATATATGCCTCTGCCAATGACAGTTATGTTTGTTCCCGTTGTCCTTGTAAACTATTAGCCTATCGTATCAATCATCAGTTTTTCAATACTGTCAATTTCTGTCACAAAAAACAATGTCTTGAATTTTGATTATTATCTTTTTTAAATTCGTTTACAAAATGCATAGTAACAGATATAATAGAGAAATGTTCTGCTTTAGGATATTACCAAGTGAACTATATAGTTGGTGAGCTTTATGATGAACAGGGAAACAACTGCTGAGGTTTGCGAATAATTCTAGTCCAACTTGTAAGAGGCTGAATTTTTATGCTATCTTTGCTGAACATCCATCGCATAAATTCATACTGCAGAGAAACCATACCAATGCCAGTTCTACCAAAGAGCTCTCACACAACACACTAATATGCTGGTTCATAAGAGAACGCATTCTGGGAAGAAACAATTCCTATGCCAGGTATGTGATGAAATATTTTCCACTTCTTCCAATCTACAAACGCATGTTAGAATCCACAATGGAGAGTGCCATTTATGTCAGAAATCATTTTCACAGTCATCTCACCGGAGTGTTCACATGAGGCTCCATTTTGGAGATACCAGAGAGAAACCATACCTGTGTCAGCTATGCACGAAATCTTTCGCATTCCACAGTCAATTCATGATTCACACGAGAACCCATACTGGAGAGAAGCCTTACCAATGCCAGATGTGTAAAAAGGGTTTCTCTCAAGCTTCCGGTCTACAAACACATGATAGAATCCATACGGGACATAAACCATACAAATGCCTACTATGCCCTAAAACCTTTGCACAATATAGTGGTTTATACCTTCACATGAGAACCCATACTAGAGAGAGGCCTTACCAATGTCAGGTGTGTAAAAAGAGTTTCTCTCAGTACTCTGACCTGAAAATACATGATAGAACCCATACCGGACTTAAACCATACAAATGCCAGCTCTGCCTGAAAACTTTTGCACAACGTAATGCTTTAAACATTCACATAAGAACCCATACCAGAGAGAGACCTTACCAATGCCAGATGTGTAAAAAGAGTTTCTCTCAATCCTCTGACCTAAACATACATGAGAGAATCCACACGGGACATAAACCATACAAATGCCAGCTATGTCCGAAAACGTTTGGACGCTGTAATGTTTTAAAGATTCACATGAGAACCCATACTGGAGAGAGACCTTACCAGTGCCAGGTATGTCAGAAAAGTTTTAGTCAGTCTCCCAATCTAAAATGTCATGCAAAGGTTCATTCTGGAGAGAAGCCGTACCTTTGCCAGTTATGTAAGTTTAAAACTAATAAAAGTAAGGGTCTAAAGATGCACATGAAAACACATACCGAGGAGAGACCATATCTTTGCCAGGTGTGTCTGAAAACATTCAAAAGATCTTCAAATTTGAGAAGTCATGAAAAGTGCCATTCTGGAGAGAAACCACATTTGTGCCAGGTCTGTAACAAGACATTTTCCAGATCAGCTGAACTGCGACAACATGCTGGAGTCCATACCAGAGAGAAATCATGCCAATGTCAGATATGTGAACAAAGATATTCCCGATCTTCTACTCTAAAACAGCATTTTAGAATCCACACTGGGGAGAAACCATACCACTGTGAGTTTTGCCAGAAATCATTTACAGTCGCTTCGTCTCTGCGGACTCACAAAAGAATCCACACTTGAGAGAAACCATACCAATGCGAGTTATGTAAGAAATCTTTTCGACAATCTTCCCAACTAACAAAGCATGTTAGAATCCATACCAAAGAGAAACCGTACCAATGCCACGTATGTGCTATTAAAACTAATGATGAAAGTAATGTAATGATTCACACAAGAACACATCACGGGGAGAAAATATTCCTTTGCCAGGTATGTAATAAAACAGTCACAAGAGTTTCAAGTCTGAGAAAACACAAAATATCACATACAGGAGACACCATTTCTGTGCCAGGTTTAAAACCGTGCTAGAATCCCTACTGGAATAAACGGTCCCTTATAGCCAGGTTTCGTAGTTACTCTCAAACCAATCTGCTGTGCAGCATCACAAAAGAGACAGCATGTTAACACTTGAACGACGAACTGTATTGGTTTTCCTGTCACGCTTAGTACAACCTCGTTGTTAATGTGTTAAAGAACCTTTAAAATTTCCATTTCGGGAAGCTTATATGAACAGAAAAATGTTTATGGTTCTAAAATCATTGGATAGAGAAGAATACGTGGAGTACTTTGGTTGGTATATGCTACTCTCGCCATTGTTTCTGGCACATCAGAGAGAAATAATATTGGTATGAAATGAAGATTCAAACAGGTGTGTCATTTTACTCCTAGTAAAAGACATTCCATTGGAATCGACACTCAGTATATTCCTATTTGATACGTGTACTACATATTTAATCAACTGTGGTGGAAAACTTTCTGACCTTAGTGTAATAACAATCATCATGTAATACTGACGTTAGTGTAACAACATTCAGCCTTCGCTTTTGAACAACAATGAAATAATGGAGAGGGCTTTTCATGAGAATCCTTTGCACATTCTGGTCATTTGGAGAGTTTTATAGGAACCAGTTTTGAAATCTGTTGGTCACGATGATCATCTAACAGCTCACTTCAGGTTATAAAAATGGAATTTTACGTTTGTTACTAAGGACAAAGTTAAGTGTTTCGTTCTTGGTTCCACTCGTTGACAACTTGAGAGTAAAGTATCGGATTTATTTCAATCAGTCCTTCTCTTGGTCTAGACTCTACAGAGGTGTGCATCGTTTTGTGAGACGTAATTTTCGACTATTGCTACTTAGTGTCTGCATTCCTTGTGAATTCCGAAAAAAATTGCTTAGCTTATACAGCTTACATTAAGTGAGATTGTATTTTGTCATTATGAATGAAGTAGCGTTTACTTAAGATTGTTGTTTATTAAGAATAGTTAGTGTTTTGTTAAACTGATCTGCCAATGTGTTTGTGTTGTTGTTAATCTGTGGAGTTTCTTGTCCCGCGTCTAGGTCTTACCCAGATCAATTGAGCCGCAACATTTAAGACTACTTCCTTTTGCCAGCCTTTCCTTCCTACCTTTCGTCTACCAGTTCTACTTTCTACTAGTCTTTCCTTCTTTTCTTCCATACTTTCTTCTGCAAGGTCTTCCTTCCTTCATCCGTACTTCTTTCATTTCGGATTTCCTTCAGTCCTTCGTTCCTTCTTTCCATCTATCTTTCCTTCCTTCCTTTCTTCCTCATCCTTGATACATCCCTCATAGTAGGCTTACCCGTTGCCCTGAGCACTCCCTGCCCTTTCCTTGGACGCCGGATGTGGAAATTGGTCCGGGAAGGGACTCCTTAAGCAGCCGTCCGTGGGTCCATCGCTCGGTCGCTCGCCAGACGGGACACCGGGAACCGTCGGCGAAACCCGAACAATGAAATTAGGTCGGGGAATTAATCCGTCTGCATGTATGCAAAGGGCTTTTGTGGATATTTATCTGAGCGCCTGTGATGAGTCTCTCTTGAAGTGGCGCTATATAAATTTGCAATTGCTATAACCATTCATATAGGTCTATCGCTTTTTGCAAGACACACAGCAGCAGTCTATCTCCCCGGTCAGTCCTAGTAGCACTGTTGATCCTAACCTGGACTCCTTAAATGACAACCTGGGGTTTGCGCATTTACGGTGGTGAGATCCGGCACTTCGGATTTGAGATCCGCCGCCTGAACTATGACTATATGAGATCCGTCACCTAAAAGTGGAGACACGTCATACTTTAAATATATCCTTTGTTGCAGTAATGGCTGATATGCATCATATTTCATGCATTTTTAGTTTTTTTCAGGATAGGGGAAGCGAGTATCAATAATTACAGATTAGCCAGAAACACTTATGTTTGTGCTTTAAAACAATTTGGAGATCCGCCACCTCTGGACGCCCAATTTAACCACTGCACGTAGGCCTAACCAGATCAGACCAGACCAGACCAGTGGAGTAACGAAGGGTTTCAACGCCCGGGGGCAAGAGTTGATTACTGCGCCCATTGTAATGTTTTGTTGACTTTAGTCGTTATTGTCATAGTAATTTGTACCACTGGAAGCAAATTTTGCGCCCCCCCTTGTGCTGCGCCCGGGGTTGGTTGCCCCTCTGCCCCCTTCGTTACGCCACTGCGGCCACTGCACATAGCCGTGTATAGTCTTCACCCGAAACACTCGCAGCCCATGTACATGTAGGCCTACATGCAAGGCCGTATTTAGGGGGGTGTTTTGGGTGTTTAAACACCCCCCGAACTGCCTGCAAGCTTAAATAATGTATAACATAAATATTGCATTTGCTAACATATACGGTGTAAGAACCAAGAGCACTCATGTGAACTTAGGTGATGCAGCTCTAGTGCTTAGAGAGCTCACAGCGCTCCTCCAAAACCCTTATACACGGTTGACTTAATTGGTTGCTTGTCAGCTTGTTCAAGAACGAGTAAACACCCCCCCTCCAACTAAATCCTGGCTACGGCCTTGCCTACATGTACCTCTAAAGTCGTGGTCACTTCCTTCGTCACCCTACATCTTCCTTCTTCATCTCCCAACTTATAACTTCTGATCTCTTGTCAGTGAACTAGTTCAATGGACTTTCGGGTGGCTATTGATAAGCTGAAAAGTAGCCTACGCAACTTATGCATTAACCAGTCTTCCTTACTTCTGCCAGCCTTTTCTATCATTATTTCAATCTTTCTTCCTTTTGCCAGTTCTACCTTCTGCCAGTCCTTTCTCTTCCGTCAAACGTTCGTTCGAATAAAACTCGTCTGTTCCTAAACTCACTTCTACCGTATGTTGTTTTGTGTCTTCAAGGATTTCCTCGTTGGCTTCTCAAACGCTGGAATTGGACTCAACGATTTTAATAGGCGTCGCATCGTTAGAAACACGCTGTAGAACTTAACAGAATTTTATTTTGTCGATTTCACAATAGGCCTAGCCTAATTGAAATATAGTTTATCCGAAGTTATCCAATATAGGGCCTACGCTCTGTTCCTGTAAAAGCCATCAGGGTTTACAATTTTGACCAGCTTTTGTAAATTTGAGGCCATAATATGGGTAGGCCTAATTGAGTTGCAAAAGTTTAGAAATAAAATAATTAACTTTGCGCAAAATTACTTCTGCTCTTAATTTGGCTAAGTTTAACAGAACTTGCGCTATAAAACTCCGTATTTCTTCATGTAGGCTATGGAACGCAATTAAAGATGACGTCATTAATATTAGTGGATTTCTACAATCTACATAAAAGGTGGCTGTTTTCTGCCACGTAACATTTCAAATCTACTGTTTTACAAAGTCAGTTAATCGTTCGATAGGAATAAAGCGATTTGCCTTCTCGACGAAAGTGTGGACTCGAGTAGAGCTAGTAGGCCTTCATAATTCCTTCTCTATTTAAAACAAGGATCTCAGTAGCCTAATAAGTAGTTTGTCCCGGTACATTTATCCCTATTTTTCGCTGTTCGTAACTTAGGCGTTGTATTAAGTTATTCCGTTTCTTACTGGCATCAGGAATGTTCTCAGAGAATGAACTGCAGTTGAAAGTCGAATAATTATTGATTTTAGGCATTTCAGATTCACGGACTGTCTTAATGGAGTGGGTGCAGTTAAACGAAACTTATGCCTACAGTCTGTTTTAGTTTTTAATATATTGGCCATTTTACAGTCCGTGTAACTGTGTCGTAACAAATTTAAATCTAATAACCATTCTATTTTTCATAGCAGCGTGTAAGCTAATGTGCAATCTTTGCCTGTTAAAAGCTGCCTCATTTTATTTTATGTTTTATCATTGTACTCTTTGTTTTATCATTTCATAGTAAAAGTACATTTTAGCGTATTTTATTGATAATGGAGGTAGGCGTGTATTTTAGCGTATTTTATTACTTCACTGATTTTCATAACTGTAATGAATCCAGCTTCTAGGCCTATATAAGCAAAATTGTTTTCATCAATTCCGCTTCTATTTATGCCAAAATTATTTTCATCAGTCAATTTAGCAACAGTTTAGGGTAGTAAGAAATTTCCCTGCTCCTCCAATGGATTATGATTTTTGTCCTTTCTTCCTTACTTCCTGCCGTCCTTTCCATCGATCCATCCATTCATCCACCATACGCCTGTCCGTCCATCCATGCATCCATCGATCCATTCGTTTATCTATCCAACCGTCCATCCTACCATACATCCGTCCATCGATCCATTCGTTCATCTATCCAACCGTCCGTCTTATCCGTCCATCCATACGTTCATCCATCCGATCATGCATTCGATCGTACATGCTACCATGCATACGTCCATTCGTGCGTTCATCCTTCCAGTGATTTATACACCCATTCATCCATCCAACCCTCCACCCATCCAACCCTCCGTCCATCCATACATATAGGGGAAGCCGGGTAATTTCGGCCAATTTTCTTATTTTTAGGCCCTATATCTCTCCAGTCATTCATGATTCATCCATCCATACATACATGTACGTTCATCCATTCGTTCATCCATCCAACCCTACATCCATCCATCTTTCCATCAATTAATTCGTATGGGTTCCGTCCATTCATCCATCCAATGATACATCCATATATCCGTCCATCCATGCATCCATCCGTTCCGTGGGTCGGTCTGGGCGGTCGGACAGATTAGCGCTAAACGTTTCGTCAACAGATGGCGTACGGACGACGCATAATCAGTGAAATTAAATCGATTGAAGTCCAGTGGTTATATTTAGCTGGATCCCGCCGAATCTGAGATCTGGAACCTCGGATTTTAGATCCGCCGCCTGAACTATGGCTATGAGATCCGCTACCTTCAAAGTGGACACCCGTCATATCCTGTTAGTAGGCCTATAGGCCTCTCTTTTGCGGCAATTATCTCCGACATGCATCATATTTCATGTATTTTTAGTTTGATCAAAATAACGAAAGCGAATATTGGCCAGAAACACTTGTGTTTGTGTTTTACAAAAATTTGGAGATCCGTCACCTCTGGATGCCTAATTTAACCACTGCCCATAACCATGTATGGTCTTCACCCCAAACACTCGCAGCCCATGTACCTCTCTAGACCGTGATCAGTGGTCACTCCCTTCGTCACCTTCTCCACTTCTTCGCCCCCTCCGCCACTTACGACACCTCACTCATGGAAGTGATCTACTCCAATAGACTTTCGGGTGGCTATGGAACTTGAGAAATTTTATATTTATCGATTGACGAAGAGGGCCTCGTGTTTACTACGCGTAGCCTACTTCTCTTCCCATCTTCCTTCTTTCCTTCCTCCGATCGTCCTTATTTGCCCGATCTCAACAGATCTTTCCGGCATTATGCCAGTCTTTCCCTCCTCAATTAATCAATCAATCAATTTTTTTATATTAGGCCTAAAAATAAGCTGACAGGTACGCAACTTAGCCTATGCATTAATTTATCCTCTCCAGTCCTTCTTACTTCTGCCAGCCTTTTCTTCCATCATTTTAATCTTTCTTCCTTTTGTCGGTTCTTCCGTCTGCCAATCTTTCCTCTTCCAACAAACGTTCGTTCGATTAACTAAAACTCGTCTGTTCCTAAGCTCTATTCTTCCGTTTGTTGTTCTAGCGTCTTCAAGGATTTCGTCTTTGGTTTCTCAACCAGGGTCACTGTGGAATTTGACTCAACGATTTTTACTCATAGGCGTCGCATCATTACACAAACGCTGTAAAAATTTACAGAATTTTATTCTGTCGATTTCACATTAAGTGAAGCTTAGTTTATCGGAAGTTATTTTATAGGCTATAGCCTACGCTCTGTTCCTCTTGAAGCCCATCAGCGTTTACAATTTTGACCCGCTTCTGAAAATTTGAGGGTTTCTCAGTTGCAACAGTTTAGTAAAGAAATTACTCACTTTGCGCAAAATTAGGCCTACTTCTGATCTGCTGTTGCAAAACTGCCTTACGACTGAGTTTACAGAACTTACGCGATATAAAAATTCCATATTTATTTATGTATGGAACGCAATTAAAGATGACGTCAGTAATATTAGCGTCTTTCTACATAAAAGGTGGTTGCTTTCTGACATGTAAAATTTCAAATCTACTGTTTTACAAATAATCAGTTAATATTCGACAGTAATAAAACGATTTCCCTACTGGACGCCGGGTTGACTCGAGCAGAGTAGTAGCCTACTTCATAATTCTTTCACTATTTAAAACATGTCAAGGATCGCACTATAAATAGTTTGTTTCCATAATAATAATTACTGTCTTGTCTCCCACATTTCGCTGTACTTAGCTTAGGCGTTGTTTTCAATTCTACCATGCCTCTTACTGGCATCAGTAATGTGCTCCGAGAATAACTGCGTTGAAAACTGAATAGGCCTATAGCTATTGATTTTAGACATATCAGAATCACGGACTTTCGTAGTCGAGTGGATACAGTTGAATGAAACTTACAGTCCGTTTTAAGTCTTTAGTATAGTGGACATTTGACAGCTAGGCTATAGGCTAACATCCGAATAACAGCCTTCGTAACTGCCTTTTATAACAAATTTACATCTAACAGCCATGCTATTTTTAATAGCAGTGTGAAATTTTAGTTAGTATGAAAACGAAGATTCGCCTGTACAACGCCATAGTTTGAGGGTTATCCCGTAGTTTAGGTTGTCAAATGATTTGAATGTCTTCAATGCCGTACTTCATGTTAGTAAGTAAGCCGTCTACTGATGTCCATAATAACTATCACCAATCCCGCTTCCATTTAATCGAAAAATATTTTTAATCAATCCAGCTTCCATTTCGTGAAAAGAATGATCCAACTTCTATTTAACCCAAAAAATTGTTTTCATCAATGGAACTTTTATTTAAGCATAGAACTATTCTCATGGGTCCAGCTTCTACATACGGAAATAATAATTTTCACCAATCCAGTTTCTGTTGCGTGAAACCTTAGTTTCATCAATACAGCTTCTATTTACAGTAAAAATTATTTCCATCAATCCAGCTTCTATTTAAACACATAAATGGTTTCACCAATCCCACTTCCATTTAGGGAAACAATTCATTTAATCAATCCAGCTTTGATTTTAATTTGATGATATGAAATAATTTACCAACCTAAACTACAGGTTTACCGTTTTGAGCACACTTCTGTATGTATCCAATGTATCCAGGGACCAATCCTTTCGATATAGGCCTACCTATAAGCTAAAGATTCACCTGTGTATCCACACTGGAGAAAGAGCATTCCTTTGCAAGGTGTGTCAGCTATCAAGTGCTCTGCAAAAGAGATTTTCCATGTCTTCCAGTCTACGAGATCATGTTAGAATTCATACTGGAGAGAAACCCATTCGGTGTGATTTGTGTCAGAAATCATTTTCACGGTCTTATGACTGCAAAGTTCACTTGAGGCTCCATTTTGGAGATACCAGAGAGAAACCATACCTATGCCAGCTATGCACCAGATCTTTCACATGCAACAGTAAATTCAAGATTCACATGAGAACCCATACTGGAGAGAGGCCTTACCAATGCCAGATGTGTAAAAAGAGTTTCACTCAATCCTCTGGCCTAAAAACACATGATAGAATCCATACGGGATATAAACCATACAAATGTCAGCTATGCCCTAAAACGTTTGCTCAAAGTAATGCTTTAAACATTCACATAAGAACCCATACTAGAGAGAGACCTTACCAATGCCAGATGTGTAAAAAGAGTTTCTCTGATTCCTCTGTCAAAAAAACATGATAGAATCCATACGGGACATAAACCATACAAATATGCCCGAAAACGTTTGCGCGCTGTAATGTTTTACAGAATCACATGAGAATCCATACTGGAGAGAGGCCTTACCAGTGCGAGGAGGCCTATGTCAGAGAACCCATATGGAGAGAAAAGTTTTAATCAATCATCAAATCTAAAATGCCATGCAAAGGTTCACACTGGTGAAAAGCCGTACCAATGCCAGTTATGTAAGTTTAAAACTAATAAGAGTAAGAGTCTAAAGATGCACATGAAAACACATACCGAGGAGAGACCATTTCTTTGCCAGGTTTGTCTGAAAACTTTCAAAAGCTCCTCAAATTTGAGAAGTCATGAAAAGTGCCACTCGGGAGAGAAACCATTTCTGTGTCAGGTTTGTAACAAGACGTTTTCCAGATCTACTCATCTGCAAGCGCATATTGTAGTCCATACCAGAGAGAAATTAAACCAATGTCAGATATGTGAACAAAGATATTCCCAATCTACTACTCTAAAACAGCATTTTAGAATCCACACTGGAGTGAAAGCATACCACTGTGAGTTTTGCCAGAAATCATGTACAGTCGCTTCCTCTCTGCGGACGCACAAAAGAATCCACACTGGAGAGAAACCATACCAATGCGACTTATGTAAGAAATCGTTTCGACAATCTTCCCAACTAACAAAGCATGTTAGAATCCATACCAAAGAGAAGCCGTACTAATGCCACGTATGTGCAATTAAAACTAATGATGAAAGTAATCTAATGATTCACACAAGAACACATCACGGGGAGAAACCATTCCTTTGCCAGGTATGTAATAAAACATTCACAAGAGTTTCAAGTCTGAGAGATCACAAAATATCACATACAGGAGACACCATATCTGTGCCAGGTTTAAAATCGTGCTAGAATCACTACTGGAATAAACGGTCCCTTATAGCCAGGTTTCGTAGTGAGGCCTACTCTCAAGCAAATCTGCCGTGCAGCATTACAAGGGAGACAGCATGTTAACACTTTAATGACGAACTGTATTGGTTTCTCTGTCACGTTTAGTGCAACCTCGTTGTTAAAGTGTTAAAGAACCTTTAAATGATAGACGTGTCATATCAAAGTCGGGAATCTTATATGAACAGAAAATGTTGATGCTGGAAGATCATTGGATATAGAAGAATACGTTGAGTAGAGTCGAAACCGTTGGTGTATGCTACTCTCCCCATTGTTTCTGGCACATGAAAAGAAATATTGGTAGGAGATTCAAACAGGTGGGTCATTTTGCTCCTAGCGAAAGACATTCCATTGGCATTGACACTCAATGAGCCCTATTTCTATTTTATCGTGTACTACATATTTAATCAACTGTGATGGAAGACATACTGACCTTAAAGTGATTTAATGACAATCAGCCTTCGTTTTTGAGCAACAATGAAATAATGGAGAGGTATTCATGAGAATCTTATGCACATTCTGGTCATTTGGAGAGTTATATAACAACCAGTGTTATTTTAGTTCAGAAAATCATTTTTATTCTAGTTTTTATTTAGTTCGGTATCAATCATTTCAGTTTAGTTCTAGTTTTAGTTTTATTTATGATAATCATTTTAGTTTCAGTTTAGTTATTATTCATCAAATCGTTTTCGTTCTCGTTTTAGTTCGTTCACGAAATTAACACTGCTGGCCTTCCATCGTTGGACAGCAAGTGTGGTGAACAAGAGGCAGCTAGAAGGGAGGGGGTTAATTAACCCTCAATGGTTCCTTGGGGTGCAATCTGCACCCCCTGGCCGTTTCTATGGCTACTCACGTGTTATTATTAAAATGTCAGCAGTTATCTTCTAGGACATTGTCAGTGTATCATTTTTTGCTATAGTCATGCATAAAACGATTAAAAAGAGTTGACGTCAATTTTTCCCAGCACAGGTTCATCGGGGGTGCAATTTGCACCCCCAAATTATGACGTTGATATGATAAACAAATTCAGGTAATTGGTGCTAATTACTGCAATAATTTGTTATGTTATTATATTTTAGAACACATCGTGATATTAGTTTGACCTTTTTAAAAGTCAGTCATTTTGTTTTGCTTACATTTCAAGTAGTAGAAAATAAATAACACCATCGCTAGGTAATCCACAGCTGAAGCTCTTCGACTGATTATGGAAGAGGATACAGAAGTTGATGAAGACAGTGTAGCTGAAGGTGATGCCGATGATAGTTAAGATGGAGATTATTTGCCTGAATTTGGTACTGCCTCTGATAACGAAGATCATGTGTCCGAGGAATTCGTCAGTCTCGGGGAGTCTCTTGCCGAGCCACTTATAAGAAGACGTTTGGACAAGCCAGCCCTGCTCAAAAGACCGATCATGGATGCAATCCAACTTATAGAACTGGACTCTGGAGAATTCGAAGCAGGAACTGAGATACCAGCTAAAGTGAAGAGGACACAGGGACGTTATTGTCATCTGTGCCCACGCGAGTTTGACAGGAAGACGCGCAAATTCTGCGATAAGTGTTGTAGGCCTGCTTGTCCGGGACACTCTGTCAATAAATTATATCAAATGTAGGCCTACTGTGTGACAAATATATGTAACTGAACGATTTAGATATGTCATTTGGAGAAAACATTGAACAGTATGTTTATATAAAATACATGGTATTCGATTACCGGTAGACAGAGCGTATCCTTGATTTATATTCTCAAACAAATAGGGGGTGCAGTTTGCACCCCAAGGACCTGGAACGTAACTTCTTGACATGGACCCATTGAGGGTTAAAGAGGAACTGAACCATAAAATGAGTTGAAGTCCGAAGAGCCACCTTCCCCCCAGCGGTGTCTGCCAATGGGAGTTGGGAGAAAGATCTCCCACGGCTGTAAGGAGTTGGGGGTGGGGGAGTTTACACACGCTTTGAATATAAACTGGGGGTTGTTGATTTCCTATAATATAATGGTCTGCAATATAATTCTCAGTGACTAGATCTGAGTCTCATATATAAGTCGGCCAGAGTGGGGATTTGTTCTCCAATTCCCGCTGGGAGGTTTAGACGCCACTGCCTGGGCTGCCCTTCCCGTCTGGCTTCTTTATGGCATAGAGCCAAGTGGGGTAGGGTAACAGTAATTTAAACATACGCGCCGTTAAACAGCGTAGCCGCCGAAATTTCTACCACAATAGATTCTTGTATTTTCTATAGTTTTAGTTCAAGATTTCAATATCGTTTTCGTTTTTACTTCGTTCCACGTCAATTCTTTCTCGTTTTTATTTAGTTTCAGTTCACAATTTCTTTCTAGTTCTCGTTTTCGTTTTCGTGAACGATTGTCTAATCTTTTTCGTTCTCGTTTTCGTTTCGTTCACGAAAATAACACTGGTTGGGAGAAAGATCTCCCACGGCTGTAAGGAGTTGGGGGTGGGGGAGTTTACACACGCTTTGAATATAAACTGGGGGTTGTTGATTTCCTATAATATAATGGTCTGCAATATAATTCTCAGTTACTAGATCTGAGTCTCATATATAAGTCGGCCAGAGTGGGGATTTGTTCTCCAATTCCCGCTGGGAGGTTTAGACGCCACTGCCTGGGCTGCCCTTCCCGTCTGGCTTCTTTATGGCATAGAGCCAAGTGGGGTAGGGTAACAGTAATTTAAACATACGCGCCGTTAAACAGCGTAGCCGCCGAAATTTCTACCACAATAGATTCTTGTATTTTCTATAGTTTTAGTTCAAGATTTCAATATCGTTTTCGTTTTTACTTCGTTCCACGTCAATTCTTTCTCGTTTTTATTTAGTTTCAGTTCACAATTTCTTTCTAGTTCTCGTTTTCGTTTTCGTGAACGATTGTCTGAGAATCTTATGCACATTCTGGTCATTTGGAGAGTTATATAACAACCACCTTTCGAGTAAAATGACGCGAATTCACTTCAGAACTCTTATGGTCAAGACGATCATCTGTCAGCTCACACGAGAAAACACACAAATGTCAGTTATGTCAGATGTTTTTTCCTGAGGGTTGTACTCTGAGTGGAGACACGAGACGCCACTTTGGAGAGAAGCCATGCAAAATGCCAGTTATATCAGAAACCATTTGCTCACGGTAGTAATATGATACTAGACGACAGAACCATACTGTATAACAACCGTACATTTGTCAGTTACGTTTGATATCATTTGCAATAGTCAGTAATCTTAAGATCCATATGAGAACTCATAGAGGAGAAAACAATTCATATGCAATATTTTATAATGAAGGATTCACAGAACAACTTGTGCAACTGATAATCAACACACAAGCGATAAACCTTGTCTTAAGTCCTTCAACCAAACAGTCTAACACTCTATCAAGGAATACTGCCGCAGGTTCTCAAAATAGATTCTGAAACAAGGACAAACTGTCTGATCGATTCATCAAATTTAGTAGTAGAGGCATCATTCGTAAACAAAGTGAACTAGTAAGATTCCAATGCAATTAGAGGCCAGAAAATTGTAGCTGAAGAATGTGCACCATTTCTGCACCTGTGATGAATTACAATTCCACATAGTTAATGGGTGAAGAAAGATTGAGACACTTTTTAAATTTTGATTTGGGATTAAAACAAATATGATGGAAAGAAATGGAAAGTTTGCCGTAAAAGTGCCAGGCTACTGAGGTTACATGAATATGTAAATAGGCTTACATACTGTGCATTACTTTAATTTTAACAATAGTTACATAGTTAAGCATTCCGTTTTGGGGAGACCTACGTTTCTTTATAGGTACCGCATTTCTAAGGTGCCTAGGTTCTTTTGACGTTATTGAAATATTAAGTGAGATTGTGTTGTATTTTGTCATTATGACTGAAGTAGCGTTTAGTTAAGATTGTTGTTTATTAAGAATAGTTAATGTTTTGTTTCAGTGATCTGCCAATGTGTTTGTGTTGTTGTTAATCTGTGGAGTTTCTTCTCCCACGTGAAACTGGTTTATGCCCAAATCTAAGTATTACCCAGATCAATTGAGCCGCAACATTTAAGAATGCTTCCTTTTGCCAGCCTTTCCTTCCTACCTTTCGTCTACCAGTTCTACTTTCTACTAGTCTTTCCTTCTTTTATTCCATCCTTCCTTCTGCAAGTTCTTCCTTCCTTCATCCGTACTTCTTTCATTTCTGAGTTCCTTCCGTCCTTCGTTCCTTCTTTCCTTCCTTCTTTTTCTTCATTTCTTTCTTCCTCATCCTTGATACCTCCCTCATAGTAGGCTTACCCGTTGCCCTGAGCACTCCCTGCCCTTTCTGTGGACGCCGGATATGGAAATTGGTCCGAAAAGGGACTCCTTAAGCAGCCGTCCGTCCGTCCATCTATCGGTCGGTCGCCCGACGGGTCACCGGGAACCGGCGTCGAAACCCGAACGATGAAATTAGGTAGAGGGAATTAATCCGTCTGCATGTATGCTTTTGTGGATATTTATCTGAGCGCCTGTGATGAGTCTCTCTTGAAGTGGCGCTATATAAATTTGCAATTGCTATAACCATTCATATATCGCTTTTTGCAAAACACACAGCAGCAGGCTATCTCCCCGGTCAGTCCTGGTACTGTTGATCCTAACCTGGACTCCTTAGATGACAACGTGGGGTTTTCGCATTTACGGTGATGAGATGCGGCACTTCGAATTTGAGATCCGCCGCCTGAACTATGACTGAGATCCGTCACCTAAAAGTGGGGACACGTCATACTTTAAATAATTATATCTTTTGTTGCAGTAATGGCTGATATGCATCATATTTCATGCAAATTTAGTTTTATCAGAATAGGGAAAGCGAATATCAATTACGGATTAGCCAGAAACACTTAGGCCCTATGTTTGTGCTTTCCAAAAGTTTGGAGATTCGCCACCTTTGCACGCCCAATTTAACCACTACACATAGGCCTAACCAGTGGCGTAACGAAGGGTTTCAGCGCCCGGGTTCAAAAGTTGATTACTGCGCCCATTGTAATGTTTTGTTGACTTTAGTCGCTATTGTCATAGTACTGTGTACCACTGAAAGCAAATTTTGCGCCCCCCTTGTGCTGCGCCCGGAGGCGGTTGCCCCCTCTGCCCCCTTCGTTACGCCACTGCACATACCCGTGTATGGTCTTCACCCGAAACACTCACATCCCATGTACCTCTCTAGATCGCGGTCACTACCTTCGAAACCCTCTCTACTCCTTCATCCCCCTTTATGACATCTCGCTCTTATCAGTGATCTAGTCCAATGGACTTTCGGGTGGCCATAGAACGGATCGTTTGTTCCGTGAGAAACTGGATGGATGTCGCTTGACGGAGTGGTCCTCCTGTTCACTACCTCTCTTCCCACCTTCCTTCTTTCCTTCCTCCGATAGTCCTTATTTCCCTCCTCCCAACGGATCCTTCCCTCCTATATGCCAGTCTTTCCTTCCTCCCCTCCATTCTTCCTTACTTCTGCCAGCGGATGTGAAGATGAAAGCATGGATGAATAGATGGATGAATGGTTAAATGGACAAACGAATGGATGAACGGATACGGTACCTCTCTAGACCGTGGTCAGTGGTCACTATCTTCGTCACCCTCTCCACTTCTTCATCTCCCCACTTATGACTTCTCACCCTTGTCAGTGATCTAGTCCAATGGACTTTCTGGTGGCTATTGAACGGAAAGTTTTTCCAATTGAGAAATCGGATAGATGTCGCTTGACGAAGAGGACCTCGTGTTTACTACGCGTAGCCTACTTCTCTTCCCATCTTCCTTCTTTTCTTCCTCCGATAGTCCTCATGTGCCTGCTCCCAACAGATCGTTCCGTCATTATGCCAGTCTTTCCGTCCTCAATTAATCAATCAATCAATTTTTATTTATTAAAGATAAGCTGAAAAGTAGCCTATGCAACTTGTGCAATAACCAGTCTTCCTTACTTCTGCCAGCCTTTTCTACCATCACTTCAATCTTTCTTCCTTTTGCCAGTTCTTCCTTCTGCCAGTCCTTCCTCTTCCGACAGACGTTCGTTCGATTAAAACTCGTCTGTTCCTAAACTCAATTCTTCCGTATGTTGTTCTGTGTCTTCAAGGATTTCCTCGTTGGCTTCTCAGACTCTGGAATTTGACTCAACGATTTTAACTCATAGGCGTCGCATCGTTGCAAACACGCTGTAGAATTTAACAGAATTTTAGTTTGTCGATTTCACAATAGGCCTAATTGAAATATAGTTTATGGCCGATAGTTATCCGAATATATGAATATAGGCCTAGGCCTACGCTCTGTTCCTGGTAAAGCCATCAGCGTTTACAATTTTGACCCGCTTCTGTAAATTTGAGGCCATAATATTATGGGTAATTCAGTTGCAAAAGTTTAGAAATTAAATAACTAACTTTGCGCAAAATTACTGCTGCTCTTCGGCTAAGTTTTATAGAATTTGCGCGATATAAAAACTTCGTATTTATTCATGTAGTCTATGGAACGCAATTAAAGATGACGCCATTAATATTAGCGTCTTTCTTTCAGAAAAGGTGGCTGTTTTCTGCCACGTAACATTTCAAATCTACTGTTTTACAAATAGTCAGTTAATCGCTCGATAGAAATAAAGCGATTTGCCTTCTCAACGT
Source organism: Aporrectodea caliginosa (assembly GCA_020284085.1). NCBI lineage: Eukaryota > Metazoa > Annelida > Clitellata > Crassiclitellata > Lumbricidae > Aporrectodea > Aporrectodea caliginosa. The sequence continues at coordinate 70,997 of JACEVL010000041.1, forward strand.
ATGTGTGGACTCGAGTAGAGTAGGCCTTCATAATTCCTTCTCTAGTTAAAACAAGGATCTGAGTTTAAGAAGTTTGTCCTTGTAGGCTACATTTATCCCCTACTTTTCGCTGTTCGTAACTTAGGCGTTGTATTAAGTTATTCCGTTTCTTACTGGCATCAGGAATGTTCTCAGAGAATGAACTGCAGTTGAAAGCCGAATAATTATTGATTTTAGGAATTTCAGATTCACGGACTGTCTTAACCCTCGGGCTACCAAGCTTTTTTGTGACATCGGCTACCAAGGGGGGTGGTTACCACCCCCTGGATTTCGTGTGTGGTTTCACATATCATAACTTGTAATATAGCATTGGATTCAGCAGTCAGAATGGTATATTTAGTTATACATTATGTAAATGCACCTCGAAATTACATCACTTTTAACAACGGAACCCCTTAATTAGCGATAGGCCCGTTTTATATTATTGCGTACATTTTGTACTTTTTGGATAAACAAATATAAGATTATGTGTGTTTTGAAACTGATCTATGTTTAAAAGATACACACAATCATCCCTACACATGTTTATATATGTAATATAAATGTACATAATTATATACTTATATATCGGTTTACGTTGTAATGCTGTATTCAGCCATTTTCACACAGATTATGCGTATTATTATTTATTTTGATCACTTCCGGTATTCAAAAGACACAGATGTAGGTATGCAAATGAAGCCCTACATTCCCTCTAAAGAATGGTATATTTATTTCTCTTCCAGTAAGAGAAATGAATACGCTACAGACATTAAACTAAGGGGGAGTGCTTCCATTCAGCCATTTTTCACGCATATTACGCGTATTATTATTTATTTTGATCACTTCCGGTTTTCATAAGACAAACATATAAGTATGCAAATGAAACCCTGCATTCATCTCTAAAGAATGGTATATTTGTTTCTCTTCTAGGAAGAATAGTCAATAAGCTATAGTCGAGAAAACTGTGGGGGTGGTATCCATCCACCCCCGGGTACGGTACGGCCTCGGGTATATCAGGTATAACGTTTGAATGGCGTGGGCTACCACCATGATGTTTACCTCAAAATGTGCGCCAATGAATCTGCTACAGCTACCTAAAATGTAAAAATTATATTCCATATGAAAAAAATTATGCATAAAACGTATGGGGGGAGTGGTAACCACCCTCCCCCCCCTTGGTAGCCCGAGGGTTAATCGAGTGGGTGCAGTTAAACGAAACTTAGGCCTACAGCCTGTTTTAGTTTTTAATATAGGCCTATTGGCCATTTTACAGTCCGTATAACTGTGTCGTAACAAATTTAAATCTAATAACCATGCTATTTTTCATAGCAGCGTGTAAGCTAGTGTGCAATCTTTGCCTGTTAAAAGCTGCCTCATTTTATTTTATGTTTTATCATTGTACTTTTTGTTTTATCATTTCATGGTAAAAGTACATTTTAGCGTATTTTATTGATAGTGGAGGTAGGCGTGTATTTTAGCGTATTTTATTACTTCAATGATTTTCATAACTGTAATGAATCCAGCTTCTATATAAGCAAAATTCTTTTAATCAATTCTGCCTCTATTTATGCCAAAATGATTTTCATCAGTCAATTTAGCAAGAATTATTTTCCTCAATCCAACTTGTATTGGACCAACGCTGACTCGCAATGCAATTGCGAGTCATTTAGGCCTACGACACTAAACTACACGCTTTTTTTAATCAATCCAGCTTCTATTTTAGCAAATAACTAGTTTCATCAATGCAATTTCCATTTTAGCAAACGATTATTTTCATCAACCCAGCCTTCATTTACGCACACACATTAGAGAAATAATAAAATACGCTAAAATACTGGGCCGGTGTCCCGAGATATTCTACCCCGCCCCCCAAAGCATATCCCCCGGATGGAATAGACCGGTTTAAAGTATCCGGGGGGATAAACCATTCTATCCCCCATCGTCATACGCATCACGATAGCCAAGACGAAAATCCAGTCAAAATCACCAATAACGAAGTAAATTAATTTCAGGTCGACGTAGGCTACAAACTAAAGATAGTATACGCAAGTTAAAATATTTTATGTGTACAATAAATCCAAACAGAACGACTGAATACACTTAGAAACCGCCAAAAATGCAAATTAAACAGAATACTCCATTTCGCTAAGGGGGATATTCATGTATGGGGGATACTCGATTTCGTGACACCGGAAGCATCATGAATTAAATACGCTAAAATGCACTTTTACCCATTTCATTTTATTATTTATAATTTTTATGTTTCCAGACGTTACATAGGGGCCCATCCATTCCATACGTCTATTAGCTATTGAGTATCCATACTGCAAAAAGAGCATACCTTTGCAAGGTGTGTCAGAAAACATTCAAATGCTCTGCAGATCTGAATGAACACATATTAACCCATACTGGAGAGAAACCTTATGAAATCCAAATTTGTGAAAAGAGAATGTCCAGGTCTTCGAGTTTACGAGATCATGATAGAAATCATACTGGAGAAAAACAATACCAATGCCAAATCTGCCATAGAGCATTCACAAAACCATGTAATTTGCAGGTTCACAAGAGAATCCATACTAGACACAAACAATTCCTATGCCAGATATGTAATAAAATATTGTCTTGTTCTTCCACTCTACAAAGGCATACTAGAATACACACTGGAGATAAACCCTATCAGTGCCATTTATGTCAGAAATCATTTTCACAGTCTTCTGAACGGAATGTTCACATGAAGCTCCATTTTGGAGATACCAGAGAGAAACCATACCTATGCCAGCTATGCACGAAATCGTTCACATGCCACAGTAATTTCAAGATTCACATGAGAAATCACACTGGAGAGAGGCCTTACCAATGCCAGATGTGTGAAAAGAGTTTCTCTCAATCCTACAACCTAAAAACACATGAGAGAATCCATACGGGACATAAACCATACATATGCCACCTATGCCCGAAGACTTTTGCACACTGCAATGCATTAAAGATTCACATCAGAACACATACAGGAGAGAAACCGTACCAATGCCATTTGTGTAAGAAATGTTTTCCACAATCTTCCAATCTAAAATGCCATGCAAAAGTTCATATTAGAGAGAAGCCGTACCAATGCCAGTTATGTAAGTATAAAACTAATAATAATGACCGTCTAAAGAAGCACATAAGAGCACACACCGGCGAGAGACCATATCTTTGTCAGGTATGTCTGAAAACATTCAAAAGCTCTTCACTATTGAGACGTCATGAAAAGTGCCACTCTGGAGATAAACCATTTCTGTGTCAGGTCTGTAACAAGACATTTTCCAGATCTACTTATCTACAACAGCATATTGGAGTCCATACCAAAGAGAAATTCCACCAATGTCATATATGTGAACAAACATATTCCCGATCTTCTACTCTAAAACAGCATGTTAGAATCCACACTGGAAAGAAATCATACCAGTGTCAGATATGTGAACAAAGATATTCTCGATCTTCTACTCTAAAGCAGCATGTTACAATCCACACTGGAGAGAAACCATATTGCTGCGAATTTTGCAAGAAATTATTCACATTCGCATCTTCTCTGCGGACTCACAAAAGAACCCATACTGGAGAGAAACCGTACCAATGCCAGTTATGTACGAAATCATTTCGACAATCTTCCCATCTAACAAAACATGTTAGAATCCACACCAGAGAGAAACGGTACCAATGCCACTTACGTGCATCTGAAACTAATGTTAACCGTAATCTATTGCCTCACACAAGGGCACATTACAGAGAGAAGCCTTACCTTTGCCAGGTATGTAATAAAACATTCATAAGTGCTTCAAGTCTGAGAAAACACGAAAGTGTACATAAAGAAGAAACCGTTTCTGTGCCCGGTTTGTAAAAGTACTTTTTTCCAATCTTCCCGTATACGAGAATCCCTACTGGAATAAACGAACCCTTTTATTCTCAAACCAATGTGTGCAGCTTCTCAAGTACGTTAAAAAAAACTTTAAATGCTTAAAGCGGTGAAACTTATATGAAATTAAATATGTTGGACCTGTTGAGGGTGCAAGATCATTGTATAGCGAAGAATACGTGGAGTTCTGTTGCAGCCATAGGTATGTACTACTCTCTCGGTGTTTCTGGCACATGAAACAGAATTTATTTGTATATGATGAAGATTCAAACAAGCGGAACATTCTGCCGTTAGCTAAAGACGTTTTCATTCAACTGTCTGAGAAAACATTCTGACCTTAATGTAGAAACAGTCGCTCTTCGTTTTTGAACAACAGTAAAATAATGGAGAGGCATATTAGTCTGCTTTACACATTCTGCTGATTTGGAGAGGTATATAAAAACCAATTTTGGAGAAACCAGAAATTTAACTGCAGACATCTTGTACTCAAGACTGCTCCCGTATTGTCTGCATTCCAGGTTGATTGAAAAGCAAAAGATTTACTTAGCTGATTCTGCTTACATTAAGTTGATAATGTGTTTTATTTGTCGTTATGAATGATAGAACGTGTAGTTAAGGTTGCTATGTATTAAGAATAACTTTGGTGTTTTATTTGATAGGTTGAACTGCCTGCAAGACAATTATGCATCTTTAGATGAATGTTTGTTTGTATCGTTAATTAATTGGTGCAGTTCCTTTCACCTCAAACTGGTGTGAAGAATGACTGAATTTGTAGTTAAGAATGTTGTGTATTATGAATAGTTGGTGTTTTTTGTTGAATTAAGAGGCTGAACTGCCTAAAAGACAATTTTGCTTTAAGATCCATTAAGCTGTGTTTGTACTTTGTATAGGTAATTGCTTTGCAGTTTCTCCGACTCAAACTGGTGTATGCCCAAATCTATGTTTTACACCGATCAACTGAGCCGCAACAATTGAGACTTCTTCCTTCTACCAGCCTTTCCTTCCCTTTCTTCCTTCCTTCATTCGTTCTGTCAGTCTTTCCTTCTTTTCGTCCTTCTGCTAGTTCTTCTACCAACCTTTCCTTTCTTCTTTCTTTCCTTCTTTCTGTCAGTCCTTTCTTCCTTCCTTCCAGTGCCGTTTTAAGGCCTAGGCACGCGAGGCACGTGCCTTGGGCCCCGCGGCATCAGGGGGCCCCACGACGACCAAAAAACAAAAAATAATCAATAGTATAAGTTCTAACAATTTGCACAGTTAAACAATAACACATTTTTAAACAAACGTCTTCATTTGTAGTTAAATATAATCACACTATTTATACTGTGATATAATTATTGGTAATAATAAGCGCAGTCTGCGCAGAGCGTTATGGAAGTTAGATTGGAATAAATCAGCATCTTAAATTAATTTCTGTAGCCTATATCATTGCATTTCTCAATTTAAAATGGAAGTTGCATCGATGAAAATAATTCTTGCTTAACTAGAAGCTGGATTGATGAAAAGAATTCTTGCGTAAATGGAGGCGGGATTGATTAATATAATTATTGCTTAAATAGAAGTTGAATTGATTAAAGTAATTTGTTGTCAAACCAGAAGTTGGATTGATGAAAATAGTTTCTTGTGAAACTAGAAGTTGGATTGATGAAAATAATACTTGCATAAATGGATGGTGGATTGTTGAATAAGAATTCTTGCTTAAATTGAAGTTGGATTGATAAACATAATTCTTCGATGAAGACCATCCTATATGGAATTTGTTCACTCTTGCAAATTAATTTCCGACGCTAAAAACCCAGATTACCGAATCAGATGTGTTGGAGTCTTTGAATTTCGATGATATTAAAAGAGACTTTGCTCAGAGCAAAACAAGAAAGCGATGTTTGTAAGAAAATGTTCTGACAATAAATGTAGAGCAAACATTAATTTTACTCATAACTATCTCAATTTCAATTTTTATAACAAAATTAACAATAAGAACTTTAGCGTATATTAACCTAAACTTTTATTTTACACTTGTAGTACAAAGATGGCTGTGTCAGCTGTGTTAGCAGTTTAGTACTATATTAATAAATTTAACAAAATGACATTTTATGCACATTCAATACATTAATGCAGTAGGCCCTACTCTATATCTGAGGCTGAGAGATTGAGGCTGAAATCGGGTTACTCTTAAGGTCAGGGCTTGTGCCTAGGGCCCCCAAACTCCTTAAAACGGCTCTGCTTCCTTCCTTGTAATAACATTTCCTTTCTTCCTTCTGTCATTCCCTTCGTTCCTTATGCGGATATTTATTTGAGCGTCTCTGATGAATCTCTCTTGAAGTGACGCTATATAAATTTGCAATTACTATTACCTTTTATTTAGCGCCTTTTGAAAGACACGGCTATTTCCAGGTCTTTTTGCGACACACAGTACCAGGCTACCTGCCCTGTTGGTCCTCGCACTCTACGGTGGTGAAGGATCTCGTCCGATCAGTTCTTCGAAAAATTATATTAACCCATTCAGTCGCTATAGAAAAACGTTGTCATTTGCATTTACTTGGTTTTACCTGTCGCAGGGTAGAGCGTGGGGTTCATTTCTGGTTGTTAGTCCCTTGAGCTGGAACTGGATTGACCAGAAAGGTCGTAGACACAAAGTCAGCGCATCGCACGACTTCCATTTACCCGTCCCCAGCGTACCCCAATATCAAGTCAAGGCCAGCCGCCAGTCCTCTAACAACCTGATTATGCGACCGCCAGGTGTGCGATCAATGTACGCTCAATATAGCTGAAGCACACAAAAAGAGCATAAATACGCAGATATTTAGCGGTGCATGTACTGTAGACTATGTCAATAAATTAACCTGCCCCTGTTGTAGTCTATTTCAAATATGCATGCAATCGTTGTTAGCAATGTAATGCATATAGCCTACGCTTGTCAGATCCAAATAAAGGCTACTAAATTAGTTAAACAACTTCCCATGGTTATCATATAATATGAAATCCGTTCTAGGTCGCGAACCCGGGCGCCACCTGTCGATTACTTTTCCAATGTTAACAGATTTTAAACTGGAGTCTTTTTTGTTTGTTTGGCAACATTCGACATACCTATCATACCTTTATACCTATATATGGGTCTTTGTAATGGCTCCAGTCAGATATCATTGAATCTTTTGTAGTTTGCAGATCTCCCTTAGGCCTACAGCTACAAATGAGAAATTTTCTGAGAGATTTTCTGAGAGATTGACATTTATTCCGGCTATAATATTATAGTAACCTGTCGATTACACAATCCCAGCATCCAACCACTGTGGACCCCGCTTCTGTTAATTATGGATTGTGATTTTTTTTATAGCGATTCTAGTCGAAGCGACCATCGACTGATGTCGTGGACATCACGATAACGGCGCTATATATTAGATTAGCTTAGCTCAGGTTAGATTATGCTAGAGTAGATTAGATAGGTAGATTAGATTAGTAGCCGAGTGTACCTTGGCATGAGTTGGATTATATTTGATTAGATTGATCAGATTGGATTTGCAAATGAATTAATGAATAACTGAATGAATGGTACAAGGAAATGAAGGAATGAACGAATGACTAGTAAAGCAGCTTTCGTTCTCTCTTTCCTTCCTTCCTTCCTACCGTCATTTCTTCCTTCCTTCCTGCCGCTTTTTGATCGATCCATTCATCTCTCCACCGTACGCCCTTCCGACCAACCCTCCATCCGATCAATGATCATCTATTCGCCCGTCCATCGTAACATACGTCCGTGCATCCGTTCGTTCATCCATCCAAACATCCATCCATTCATCTATACATCCGTCTAAACATCCATCCAGTGGTTCATCCATCTATACATACGTCCATCTATTCGTTCATTCATTCAACCCTACCATATATCCCTCCATCCATTCGTTCATCCATCCACCCGTCCATCCATTCGTTCATCCATCTAACCATTCATCCATCTATCCATACATCCTTTCATCTTCAAACCCGCCTATACATCCATCCAGTGATGCATCCGCCCGTCCATCCATTCTTTCATCTAACCAAACGTTCATCCATTTATCCATCCGTCATTCATCTGTACCTCCATCTGTCTGTCCATCCATCCGTTCGGCGGGACGGTCGGGCGGCTGAATAGATGTCGCTTGACGAAGTAGGCCTCGTGTGCACTGCCTCTACCTTCCTTCCTTCCTTCCTTCCTTCCTTCCTTCCTTCCTTCCTTCCTTCCTTCCTTCCTTCCTTCCTTCCTTCCTTCCTTCCTTCCTTCCTTCCTTCCTTCCTTCCTTCCTTCCTTCCTTCCTTCCTTCCTTCCTTCTTTCCTTCCTTCTTTCCTTCCTTCCTTCCTTCCTTCCTTCCTTCCTTCGTTCCTCCCTCCATCGTATCATTCTTACAGCCCTTCTTTCTTTCCTTCCACCGGCCTTACCTGCCTTACGTCAGTATTTCCTTCCTAGCCTCCATTCTTCCTTCATCATCATCATCATGATCATCATCATGATCATCATCATGATCATCATGATCATCATCATCATCATCGTCATCATCATCATCATCATCATCATCAACGTCATCATCATCATCATCATCATCATCATCATCATCATCATCATCATCATCATCATCATCATCATCATCATCATCATCATCATCATCATCATCATCATCATCATCATATATTCGTTTATTGTGTTGACAACAGACATAACGCTGTAGGTGTAGGCCCTACATAGAAAAAAATACATCTAAGTATTATAGTATGAAGTAATAATAGCTTAGTTAGTAAGAGTTCAGGAGTCCTTGTCAGGAAGGTTATAGTTATGTGGTCTCACTCTAAGAAAATAGGGCGTAAAATGTTGGTTAGAAAAAAGCACCTGAGTGAATGATTCTCATTTAAGAGAGCGGTTTCACGCCAATCATCTTCGATATGACGGCGTCGTTAAATAAACTTATTCACCACCAGGTTTTTTTGTAACACTGGCTACCAAAGGGGGTGGTTACCACCTCCCCCCTGGATTTCGCGTTTGGTTTAACATATCATATATTGTAACACAGCAATGGATTCAGCATTCATCTCTGAACAGAATGGTATATTCAGTGGTGTAGTCCTAAAAAATGAAGTGGGGGAACGCCTGGATATTGAAGTAAGCAAAAAGTGCAATCTTGCAAGAATTTTGCATGGTGTGAGAAAAAAAGTGGGGGAACGGCGTTCCCCCCCCCCCCACTACACCACTGGGTATATTTAGTTGTACACTATGTGAAGGAACCTCGCAATTACATAATTTTTAACAACGGAACCGATAGACCTAATTAGCGATATTTTATATTATTGCGTACATTTTTTTACTTTTTGGATAAACAAATATAAGATTATGTGTGCTTTGAAACTGATCTATGTACCCAAGAACATTTTAAACATAATGATGCTTCATTTGTAACAATATTACAATAGCCTAATAAACTAGTTCATAGTTGTAGCGAAATATGAAGGCACGCAGCTATAGGGCCTATCGGTTTACGTTGTGATGCTGCATTCAGCCATTTTCAGACACATATCGTGTATTATTATTTATTTTGATCACTTCCGGTGTTCAAAAGACAACTAAGTTAGCAAGAAAATGTAGCCCTGCATTCCCTCTACAGAATGGTATATTTGTTTCGCTTCCAGGAAGAAAAATGAACACGCTATAGTCGAAAAACTAAGGGGGTGGTGGTATCCACTTCTCTGGTACCTCGGGTACATGTATATCGGGTATAACTTTTGAATGGCGTGAGATACCACCATGATGTTTGCCTCAAAATGTGCCCCAATTATTCTGCTACAGCTACCTAAAATGAAAAAATATATTCCATATGAAAAAAAGTTTATGCATAAAAACGTAGGGGGGTGGAAACCACCTTCCCCTTGGTAGCCCGAGGGTTAAAGAGTGAAGTGCAGTGCCGGCGCTAGGGCCCCCGAACCCCCCGGTCGGGGGGGCCTCCAGTTTGTTAGGGGCCTCCAAATTTAGCTGATCTCTATTAAGCCTATTTGTGACGTGGGGCCTTCAGTTTGTTAGGGGCCTCCAAATTTAGCTGATCATTATAAGCCTATTTGTGAGATGGGGGGGCTTCAGTTTGTCAGGGGCCTCCAAATTTAGATGATCATTAAGCCTATTTGTGAGATGGGGGCCTTCAGTTTGTCAAGGGCCTCCAAATTTAGCTGATCATTAAGCCTATTTGTGAGATGGGGGCCTTCAGTTTGTCAGGGGCCTCCAAATTTAGCTGATCATTAAGCCTATTTGTGAGATGGGGGGGCCTTCATTTGTTAGGGGCCTCCAAATTTAGCTGATCATTAGGTCTATTTGTGACCGTTTGTTTCTGAAACCCAAGCACCGGATTATATATCTAAGCAAAATAGACAATTGATACGCTGGAACGTGAACTAGAACTAGAAGCCAATGAAGACTTCCTACAGAGGTATCGTGAACCTGGATTTGAACCTGCTATTACAAGTGCACAGGAAATTGCAGAAGAAATGGAGGTGAGCACCACTTTCCCTTAACCTTCGCAGGACGAAGACATTTTACGATACATGGAGGACGAAGAGGGGTCATTTTTTTCCCCAAAACAATTTTTAATATCTCAGCTCATAGGTAAGGTACAATAAAAATTAAGTATCAATTCTAATAGTTCCAAGGTCAAGGAATCGATCTATCCTAGTGAGAATAGTCTGTCAATACCACTTTCCAAGATGGCGGCCAAGATGTCCGCCAAAACACAGAAATATACGTATTTCCGCTCATAGGTAAGCTACAATGACAAACGAACTCTCCAATTTCATAGTTCCGGGGTCAGGGAATCCATTTATCGTATTGAAAATAGTCTGTCATTACCACTTTCCAAGATGGCGGCCAATATGGCCGCCAAACACAGAAATATGCATATTCCAGCTCATAGGTATGCTACAGTGAGAAATGAACCTCCAGTTTTATAGTTCCGAGGTCAAGGAATCCACTTATCGTAGTGAGAATAGTCTGTCAATACAACTTTCCAAGATGGCGGCCAAGGTGGCCTCCAAACACAGAAATATGCATATTCCAGCTCATAGGTATGCTACAATGAGAAATGAACTCTCCACTTTCATAGTTCCGAGGTCAAGGAATCCATTTATCGTAGTGATAATAGTCTGCCAATACAAATTTACCTCTAAGGGATGGCCGCCATATTGGAAAGAAGCATTAACAGACTATTATCACTACGAGAAATGGATTCCTTGATCTCGGAACAATGAAAGTGGATGGTTCATTTGCCATTGTAGCCTACCTATGAGGTGAGATATGCATATTTCTGTGTTTGGCGGCCATCTTGGCCGCCATCTTGGAAAGTAGCATCGACAGACTATTCTCACTACGATAATTGGATTCCCTGACCTCGGAACTATGCAATTGGAAAGTTTATTTGTCATTGTAGCATACGTATGAGCTGAAATATGCATATTTCTGCGTTTGGCGGCCATATTGGCCGCCATCTTGGAAATTAGTATTGACAGACCATTCTCAGTACGATAAATGGATTCCTTGACCTCGGAACTTTGAAAGTGGAGGGTTCATTTGTCATTCTAGCATACCTATGAGCTGAAATAAGCATATTTCTGTCTTTGGCGGCCATCTTGGCCGCCATCTTGGAGTAATGACAGACTATTCTCACTACGATAAATGGATTTTCTGACCCCTGAACTATGAAATTGGAGAGTCTATTTGTCATTGTAGCCTACCTATGAGCGGAAATATGCATATTTCTGTGTTTTGGCGACCATCTTGGCCGCCATCTTGGAAAGTGCACACCCAAAATTATTGCAACCATTGAAATCGAATTCCACGGTAGATTCCGTACTTTATTTCTGATTACAGGTTACTTATGAAAAATATCTTTGAAAAATGCATATTCACCATGAACGAATAAATAACGACGTCGAGGACGAAGAGGGGTAAATTTTTACCCCAGGACACTTTGGACTCAAAAATCTTCTTCCCACATCATGACATATTCCTGGCTTTGGTGTCAGAATATGTCAGGGGTATTAACTTGCAAACACATGGAACGTCAAATTATAACTGCCTACGGTTGCTCCGCAATCAGCATTCAAACACCCCTGGGGTAATTATTTACCCCTCTCCGTCCTGCGAAGGTTAAATGAGAATCCGACGCAGAAAAGCTCAGTTTGACTACAAATGTGCAGATGAAATGAATAGACTTAGGCTACATCCGAGCAACGATTTAAGGCAGATTTCTTCTACAAACTTCTGGATCAGGCGCTGGTTTCAGTTCAGTGTGCACGGTTCCAGCAGATCAAGGACTGGAAAAGCATTTTTGGATTTCTGTGCCGTTATGACACACTCGTTAAAATACACGACACCAATCAACTGCAAAACATTGTCTTTACCTCTTTGAGAAGATGGGAGACATAGAAACAAATGAACTTCTAATGGAGATTTCACGTTTTGTTGCAGTCTTTCGTCGAGACAATCAGGCTGATTGTCTCGACGAAAGACTGCAACAAAACAGCTAACAACAGCACGAGACTTTCTACAGTACTCGTATATTTATGTGAATGAACTTCATGACTTTTATCCCAATCTGTCAATTGCTCTGAGGATTCTTCTGACCACCCCAGTAACAGTGGCCAGTGCTGAGAGCAGTTTCAGCACACTGAAGCTAATTAAAACAGTAACTGTTAATCATTCCACCATGCTCAGCAGCAGGTTATCATCCCTGGCAATGATCTCAATTGAAAGTGAAACTGCCCGAAAGTTGAACTATGACGAGCCTATTGGAACGATTCGCAAAAAAGAAGGCGAGACGAAAACAGTTTTTCTGAGACATGAGCTCCAGTAGGCCTATGATCCCCTATCGATGCCAAGTAGGCTTATTGATGTATACATGTACTTTGTTGATTTAGCTGTTTCTGTTGTTGGTGAAAGACAGTGGCGTAGCAAGGTTTTTGAGGGCCCTTGTGCAAAGCTTCGGTGGTGGGCCCCTCCCCTCGATTTAAAAAAAACCCGGTGCAAAAAGCGCTGTTGCATACAACATAAATAGAAATTGGACAAGTCACAAGTGTCAAGTCTACGGTAGCCTTAGAAGAAGCCTAAAAGTTAAAACTTTCTTTCGTACGCTTTCTGTTGGACAAAAATATACACCACTTTTGAAGTGTCAAGCTTTTTGGCAGGTTCATTGTCTATTGACAACATTGCCAGGTCGCTCAGCTAGAGATTTGAGTGCTGTAATTCGTAGGCAGTCGAAGCAACGATTCAGAAGCACTTGCCCGTTTTGAACAGGTGCCGCGCCAGTTGAGATCCCCGTGTATGGACCGTTCTAGCCCGAGATTTTAAGAGGAGTATGAGACGCAGCCTACGCTCTTACCGATGTAGCTAACTGGGCTTGGTTAGGTTCATTTTATTACATTCCGAAAGGAAAGCCCCTCTGACCGCGGGGCCCCTCTGACCGCCAAGGGCCCTTGTGCTTTGCACAACCTGCACAACCCATTGCTACGCCACTGGTGAAAGAGCTGGGTTTAAAGAGACAAAGAGACTGGACGTTCGATCAATGCTGTTTGCAGTGTATTTTTCGTACTTATTGGGAGGGGGGCCTCAAGTAAGGCTTTGGGGGGCCTCCAGTACCCTAGCGCCGGTATCACGAAATAAAGTATCCGTCCTAAGACTATCCGGGGGGATGAATGAATTTATCCCTCCGGATGGACTATACCGGTATAGAGTATCCGGTGGGATAAACCATTTCTTTCCCCCATCGTGTGAAATCATCCCCGGGGGATAAAAATGCATAAGTATAAGGTATTATTTTTGTAATGCGTATAAATTATAAATATATATTTTAATATAAAATCCAAAGCCAGAAATATTTAAAGCAAGTTACTCTAAGTGAGCCCTTTAGTTCAAAAGTCCATTTCAAAAAAATGTTCACTTTGAACCACTTTCCACTAAAGTGAGTGCGCTCTTTCAGATCATAAATTCAGTTCAACTGCTTAATGGCTCTATTGAGGGCGTATAATTTTTGACGTATTGATTATAGAACTGACAACAAGCAGTGCATACCACATTTCAGTCAATCATGCTTTTAAAATTCATCTTTAATGTTTGCTGCTTAATGTTAGCTGCGTTATGACAGGTAGATTTGATTAATAAACGAAAATACAATACAAAACAATGCTTTGACTGTACGTGTGTGCAAAAGTTGTTCAAGTCAGCTTATTTCCCTTTTGTGTATAAATCTTTTCACTCAGTGACACTCACTATAGGCCCTATAGCTTCAATGACTTTGCTGGGGTACCTAAAGATACGAAACGACCGCTATCAAGCGCGAGCTACCAAGTCGTCTAATTAACAACTTAGTCCCTTATCAGTAGGCCTACACATGTCGTTTATTGGTCTTCATCCTTTTAGATACTTCCATCGCATCAAGACCTTCACGCAACTATAATTATGCGAATGGACTAATTTTGAGGCACTGCTTAATTAGCGTGAGATTACAAGAGCACACAGAACATAAGAGCCTTTGAAGTTGGCTCGTTGCCTCAAATGGCTTGAATGGCTTTGCTAGTGTACGGTGCCTTATGGTACGAAACGACACATAGGCTACATGTTTGAAGCGCGAGCTACCAAGTCACCCAATTAGCACCTTAGTCCCATTTCATGACACTGTGGCTTAATTGCATTTTGTCTGAAATCCCTTACGTTGTCTCCGTACTTTCAAGGATTCAGGTAATTTATGTCACTATTTAATGTCATCATTTGAGAAATAAATAACACAGTACCAGAAATAAAATATATAAAAGTTAATTAATTTCTGAGTTATCAAAAATGCGACATGTTTTCTTCATATACAGTAATCTCCGATTGACTGATAAACTGACTGATATTTCTCCATATCAAGTTTTTATATAAGTACAAATTATAAGTAGGCCTACAATTGTTAATAAAATAGGCTAGTCTGCACTCTATAAGGCTCTTGCGTAATGACGTACCAGCCTCATTTGCATATGCTATAAATAGACAGCTGCCATTGCGGAGTGCAGGTATGTTTGTTGTCGTTGGATACGTTAACGTCGTTAAGTGAACGGCGCGTATTATAAACCGTGGAAATGGTCTTCTGTGCAATTATAGTTGACTGCGGCAACCGTACTGAGAGGGATAAAGGTTCTTTTAGTCAAATTAAAAAAATTCGTAAGCGTGAAGGCCCAGAAAAACGAACCCGGAGCGAAGAAAGGGTACCGCATTTCGGGGTTCGCTATTCCGGGGATCCACGTGATTCCGCGTCGTTAGGGCCGTCTGACTCCGTGTCGTGAGGGTCGGTTAGGGTCAGGGTTAGTGTCGTCATTAGAAAACATCGTACCTCTCGCGCAGCATGCCAGCCACATTAGTCCGGAATAGCGAACCCCTAGAATAGTGGCCCCGAACCGAAGAAAGCCGGCAGCTATGGCTAAGAGCTATAGCCACAGATGATCTATCGGAAGCGAAACTCAATGCAATCGCAATTATGTTACAGGGCTGTAGACGAGGGTATTAGCGGGTATACAGCGTGTACTCGCCTCACAAAACTTTTCTTTTAGTATAATCACCTGTGCAAAGCGTGTACTCACCTCCAGAACGTACTTTGACATATTTTTTTAATGCTGAAGAGTGTAGTGTGCAGACTAGTCTATAACTTTTGAAGACTGTAAACTACAAACTCATACCCCTCAAACTTCTGGAAAAGTAACCTGAAGGCCTACTGTAGCGTGTACTCACTTCTAAGTTTAACACTACAGAACTGCATGGTTGTGCCATTATTCTTAATTGTGTAGTCAATTTTTCATTAATCTATTCGTTCTCTCCATTCTGCAGCTTCTCTCTGACCTCTCCGCTGTTTGGACTGGCATGATCTCGTTGCCCCACAAATCAGAACCACTTTGCCCCAAACTAGATCATTTGCCACCATTGGGTCTACCCTGTGGAATGCCCTACCCTCCTCATTACATGTTTCCATTCTTTTTGGATTTCTTCCTCATTTCTCTCTCCTCAAAACCTATTTCTTCTCTTGGGGTACTCATACTGGGAACGCTACTGAATGGCTTGTGCTGTGAGCAGCGCTATATAAGTTACTAATTACATTACATAATTGTTGAATTACTAGTTACCTACTCAGTGTTTTGTTTTTTCTATGTGGTGCCTAGTTGGTAACAGAGTTGTAGTTTTGCTGTACTTGTGTATGTTGGTACCAGGCCAGCTGTTACTGTTATCAGGACTTCTCCATTTGTGTAAACATTTCACGCCAACAATATTCAAGTTTGTCAACACTTTAACGATGAGCACCATTGGTTTGCCAGTCGTTTTTAGTACACTCTCGTTGTTAACTGTTAATAGTATGTTACTGCTAAACCTCGTAACAACAACACTGCAAATCATTGTGAATGAAGTTTTTCAGTAAATATGGAAGAAGATATTTCCACACTTCTGTGTTCCATTCAAAATGTTAAAATGCAATGGACTGTTGAATCTCATGACCTGCAGTGAAACAGCTGTCACCACTGAATTACATCATTCATTAGACCTCAAACTGTATGGACATTTAATTTCCACC
Source organism: Aporrectodea caliginosa (assembly GCA_020284085.1). Classification (NCBI taxonomy): domain Eukaryota; kingdom Metazoa; phylum Annelida; class Clitellata; order Crassiclitellata; family Lumbricidae; genus Aporrectodea; species Aporrectodea caliginosa. Next base: position 87,501 of record JACEVL010000041.1, read on the forward strand.
TTTACGGCAGCACGGACATGAAACCAAAGCATCGGGTGAAGGGCCCATAAATGGGTAATTGAGAGTTGACACATTAATGCACGCTGTTCCAGTTACTGTGACCATATGACTGCTTATATTGGTCAAGGCTGCCTCATCATGAGCAATACCCCAGTTACCCCACTCCGTTGCAGCCGATTTAAAAGTGTATTCAATGGGAAAACAATAACATTAACACTTCATTCATTCCAAAAATTAATATTATATAGCACCCCTTCCATACTCAATGACAAGTTGCATTGGTTTCCCAGTCACTTACAGTACACACTCGTTGTTAAGCCAAGCCAATGATGGTTTTGATACATCTGTGCAACAAACATTTTGCAGTTTATAGGCTGTTATCCTGCCTGCTTAAATAAGAAACCAGTTTTTATTTCCGCTCTGACCACGTATAGATCTTCATATCAATCAACTCAATGTCATTTTCCAACATATCTACATCAACTGATTCTGCTCACTGTCAATAAATGTTTTTGTACAAAAGTCATGATATGAAATTTCTATTGTCTTTCGGTGGTAGTTTGTACTCATGGGCCCATGTTCGTAGGTTGTAGCTGTGACTGCGAGACTCGGGAAGAAATCTTCTGAGCACATGGCTCTGGTCAGATATTATGGCCCTGAATAGTGGGTGTTTAGGTCCTCAGCTGAAACCTGACTTGTCTGATCCTGTCCGCGAGTCTTGTGAGTCAGTTTGTTGACTCTGCGCCACAGGTTCTGTGTCCCGTGACGAGGGTCGAAGTCATTGAGTTCCTTTCTGTTGGCCTTGACGATGGCCTTGCCGATTCTCTCTGCAACCGTCGACGCTTCCTCCTCCCGATTTGACCGCATCAGCCTGTTTTTGCGTCTGAGAAGGTGTTTGATTTCATGAGTGACGGATTCAGGCTCTCTCGTTGTGACCGTGACAGCTCTGAGTGGGTAGTGCTCATCCAACCACAGCGTCATGACAAACGTGCTGCCTATGATGATACTGTAGTTAACAAGACCACACACGGCAAAGGTGATGAACCAGCACCCTACTGCTGTCAAAAGTCTTCTTCTGTTTCTTTGGCTAAGAGAAGTCCATGTCAGCCAGCGGACGATAAGTCAAGTTAGTGACATGTGACAGAAGCAGCAGTCTGCTTGTGTGCAGGAAGTTGTTCCTGCAAACAAAATAAAACATACTTGCTAATTATAACTGATTTTCCTGAAACCGATCTCATAACCCAAGGACCCACTGTTGCTAAGCAAGAACATGAGCTGTAAAACCTTCCAGCATTTCATGGAATACATAATTCTATTAAGATTTTCAATAGTAACTAGCATATCACTCGGAACTGTCAAAAACTTGTTCTTTCACAATCACAGATATGTTGCATTGAAACATTTAAAAAAATATGTCACACTGATGGAGTTACCACGTGATGAAGCTAAGACAGCTAAAATGAGTTAATGAATTAAAAGGTAAACGTGTAGTTTAGCATCGTAAATTATTCGCCCGTTGTAACACTTGTTTTTCATCAGTGTAATTTCTACTTTGGCGAGAATCCTTTCAATCGATCCAGCTTCCAGTAGGCAAGAATTCGTTTCATCAAGCAGGAATTATTTTTACATCAATACAACTTTATTTAATTAAGAATTATTTTTCATCAGACCAGCTTCGAATAAGATTTCATCCGGCCCACCTCTATTTAAGCAAAAATTATTTTCATCCATCCGACTTCTCTTTAGCAAGAATATTCAATCCCACTTGTATTCGACAAACGCTGCAACCCATGCAATGGCGAATAATTTACGGCAAGCTTATAGAATCGGGGCTGAAGATATAGTGCATAAGTTTACTGGCGTCGTGTCGGTTAGAGTCAGGTTAGGCGTCGTGAGAGTCGGTTATGGTCAGGGTTAGGGTTAGTGTTGTCATTATAAAACCTGGTACCTTCCTGCGTCCGCGCAGCATGCCCAAAGATACCGTATAATTATTCTTCAGCCCACGATACTATAAGTTTGCCTAATTTACGACGCTAAACTACACCTTTACCAATTAAAATTTAAATGTTAATGAAGTCACGTTTGAAGTGTTGTGTTAACGCCAACAACACCAAGGCCATCGAAAATGTCGCGAAGAAAATGTCGCGTTAAAAATGTCGCGGACAAAATGTCGCGGATATAAATGTCGTTAATGTCGCGGATACAAATGTCGCGGATAAAAATGTCGCGGTTAAAAATGTCGTTGATACATATGTCGCGGATAAAAATGTCGCGGATAAAAAGTCGCCGTTCACGATACTTGTTTACTATCTGCTCTATTGAGCCAGCAATGTCTTTGACCTCAAAAGTTGATGTGCCAGCAATTTACCCGGCAAACGGGTCTATAAAGATACCGCCGAAAGAATCAAAACCATTGTGGCAGACTATGGACTTCGTCCAACTACCGATTATCTGCGGGGTATTGCTCACAACTTGAGATTGCAAATTTGAATATGAAAATTCTAGTACGAACAATAGTACGAACATTCTATTTTTTAATACGAACATTGTAGTACGAACATTGTAGTACGAACATTCTATCGAACATTCGACAGTTTTTTAATACAAACATTCTATCTATACGAACATTCTAGTAGGCTGTAGTACGAACATTCTAGTTTCTATCCGCGACATTTTTATCTTCGCGACAGTTTTTTAACGGTCAAAGTTAAAAATTGTCTTCGACAGTTTAGTTTTATCCGCGACATTTTTATCCGCGACATTATATATCAACGACATTGTTATCCGCGACATTTTGTCTGCGACATTTTTACCGCGACATTTTCTTCGCGACATTTTCGATGGATACCCAACACCAAAATAAGGACAATTATACGGATCGACACCATTTATTCACGATAACCTTACAAGAAAACGTTCTTCCACCAACTAACAACATCTTCGAGTGCTTTGACAACAGTTTTTACTTAAACCTAAGACGAATATAACCAGGTTAAACGCTGCACAACAAAGTTACGTGGTTGCACTCCGACATGGCCGCCACAGCTACCGCAATTTAGGCCACGCCCATATGCAAAGACACAATAGTTAAAGTTTAGTTTTTAATTATGTTAGTTTATGCTAGTCAGCATGACGTAGCCTACGTAGACTTATGTTTACAATGCAAATTAGAAAAGATTTCAAAATTTTAATTTCTCAATTTCTTATTAAACAAAACATATAAAAATAAAACAATTGTTGTAGCTTTATGGTACTTAGTTGGTTTATTTGCTGACTAAAGTACTTTTTAAATGCAGTACAAGATGTAACAGGGTGAAATTATTTTCTTGTTTCGTTTTATCCCGTTTTCCCAGTTTTTTGTTGTTGTTGGAAAGACGACGTTTTTACGTTTTTTATTCGGTTATAACCGTTTTAACCAACTATGGTTCTAAATTGACTTAAATAGCAAACTTTGCAATTAAGTTGCAGGGGGGATACTTTTCGAATGGGGATGATTTCGTACGACTCATGGGGATACATTTGCACGAGGGGGGATGGTTCCTCACGTTCTGATTCATCCGGCCGGATACTTCACTTCGCTAAGGGGATATAATCATAATGGGGGATACTCTATTTCGTGACACCGGCACTGGTGAAGTGTCTGCTTTATTAAGGATCCTGAGTGGCCGAGTGGGTTGGTACCCGCTCGTCACGCCGGCGCCCCGGGTTCGCTTCCCGGTCGGGTCGGTTTATCAGAGATTAATTTCTCGGATCTTTACTGCGGGTGGCTCGGTCGCATTATAAACGTGGAGTACAATACAACACACAACACAACACAATATACTGGGGCGCGGTGGTTTGGGGGTATGTTCGGTGCCTTGCAGCTGGAGGGTTGCGGGTTCGAATCCACCTCAAAGTCGCCGCGTAGGGACCCTGGGCAAGTCCTTCGCTCGCAATTGCTCATGCGCTTCGGCGTGAAACTCCGATTCAGCGTTCGCGCAGTAGTCGGGAACGCCTCTGAATGGGAAATCTGGTAGGGGCGCTATAACAAGTGTTCAAATAGGCTACAATACAATACAATACAATTAACAAGAACATTCGTAGAAGGGGATTTTGACTGAATAAAACCAGAGCGTTACTTCTGCCAGCCTTTCCTTCCATTATTTATTCATGTTTTCCTTCATTTTTCAGTTCTTCTTTCATTTTGCCAGTTCTTCCATCTGCCAGTCCTTCCCTTTCCGGCAAACATCCGTTCGATTAAAAACTCGTCTGTTCCTGAGTTCTTTTCTTTCGTATGTTGTTCCAATGTCTTCAATTATTTCGTCGTGGGATTCTCGACCGGAGTCACTCTGGAATTTGACTTGTCCAATGACTTTAATTCAAAGGACTGCGCGTCGCATTATTACACTAACGCTATAGAAATTCTCAGATTTCTACTCTTACGATTTCACATTAAGTTACGTACTTATACTTCAAAAGTCTCTTCTTCTTCAAACACATAATCGTTTACAATTTGAACCAGCTCCTCAAATCTGAGGAAGTCATAATATGGAATAATCACTTGCAAAGGCTTAGAAAAAAATATAACTACCCTTGCCCAAAATAACTTCTGATCTGCTGTTGCAGCGCTTTGCTACGGTTGAATTTCACAAATATTGCGCAATATAAATACTTCGCATTATTCATGTATGGTGCGCAACAACGACTTCATATTATAACGGTGCGCAATTAACGATGACGTCATTAATATTAGCGATTTAATACATAAAAGATGATTGCTTTCCGCCATTACATGTAGACTCTCCTATCCGCTGTTAACAAATTCCCGATTATAGTACGCTTGATTTATAAAAATCTCCATTAGTACCTTAGAAAAATTATGACAAGCATATAACTTTCAGAATTTGTTAATAAAGGTATATACTTTGTAAGAAAGTGAAGGATACATAAATGTTCGACCGTTTACCGTGTTTTTGGACACTTTATTGTAAGTGTTGTTGATGTCCGGTGGTAATGGAGCGCCGCTATGGCTGCCATACCATTGGATTTAACAACAATGGTTTGGACGGAAAATATGTAGATGTAGGCTTCGGTTTTCTCTAATTGTTGGAATTAAACTCGGTTGAGGAAACGTTTAATTAAGTCGCCGTAAGGACTTTGGATGGTTTAGAGACCGGTTATCCCGTAGTTTACGCTGCTAAATTATTTAAATATCTTCAATGCCGAACTTGACGTTGGTAAGTAAGCAGTCTACCAATGTCCCTGATAGCTGTCATCAATCCAGCTTCCATTTCAACAAAAGATTATTTGATCAATAGAATGGCATTCTATTAGTTTCATGGGCCGCAAATATAGGCTAATATACAGTATCTTTGGTCCAAGCATTGTAGTGCACCCTGATTGGTCGATATAAATGATACATGGAGTATAACTTAAACGGAGATTCTCAACCGTTCTTATACGGTATATTTTGGCATGATACGCGGAATGTACCATTGTTTCCATGTTTCCTAATGATGGCACTAACCCTAACCCTGATCCTAACCGACCCTCATGATGCCTAACCGACTCTCACGATGCCTGACCGGGACTGGACGCCATGTGGTCCATGAAACTAATAGAATGCCAATCGAATTTCTGTTTAAGCAGGAATTATTGTCATCTATCCAACTTCTATTTAACCAAGAATTTTTTCATCAATCCACCTTCTATTTAGGCAGGAATCTTTTCGTCAATCCCATTTCTATTTAGTTAAAAAATGCTTAATTGATCCAGCTTCTATTGAAGTAAAGCCTTTGTTTCATCAATCCAGCTTCTATTTAGGGAAACAATTATTTCCATCAATCGAGCTTCGATTTAAGCAAAGAGTTAGTTTCATCAATCCAACTTTCGTTTAGACAAACAATTATTTTCAGGAAGTTTTGGGGAAAATTTTGGTCCAAACTCCAAACCCTGTTGAACATATACTCATGGGAAAGGCATATGCTAGGGCATTTCTTAATTGATGCAGCGTTACCAGATTTGATGTTAGATTTCCTCAATAGTTCTGTGGCTGATGATGGAAATCCCTCTCCTGTTGTTCTTTCATGTGGGTCTTCACAGCTATGTGGGTCTGTTTTAAGAACCATGATGTTTGACTTGAAATTAATCTTCCAGCAAACTATGTGACCTCATGCAGAAATTGAAAAAGATGTTGTCAGAGGATGTATTGACCTGGTAAAGCTGTTTCTGTTAGCTGAGTGAAAGAGCAATTTCCTTGTGCGTCTTCATGCTGTGCATGGTATGTTAGGTCTCTTTACTGCAATTGGCCACATGAACTATTGAGAGTTGGGAAGGCTGTATCTACAGCAGATGGAAGATTTAATAGACCCACATCCACATCTGTATATGAGCAGTTGCTACATGGCCATCACAGCATGAGGCACTCAGATCGCTTGTGAGCAGGTTTATCTCTTGACCTGGTCATCGAGCAGTCTATGACAAGAGCTGTTAAAAACCAAGGGGGCTTAACAGAGGTCATGAATTGCATGAAACAATTAGAGAAATATGGCTAAGTACTTTGACTGAATGTGCAACGGTACGTGCAGCATTATTAAAAGTGACAGTTGCTGAAAGATCTTCGCCTTTGCATGTTGTGGTAGTCATATCGCGAATGAGATGTGACAGGAAAGACAGTCCTGTGGTCAAACAGTATTTGTAGAGATATACTGGTAGTCCCTTCAGATTTTCAGATAAGAACAAACTGGTTAGCCTCTCATCGGGTGTCATTGTTTCTGCCAAATGCATGGTAACTTCTGATGTGGCAGATGAAATTGGATTTGAAGCTCAGAAGAAATGGGACAACAAAAGCTTTGTCGATGTCTCATTTCTGAAGACAGACCAGGTTAAGACAATGTGTCAGATGACTAGTGTATGTTCTGTCGATTCTGAGAAGGTTTCAGTAGACCCCAGCATGCTCTTCCATAGACTTATCCTGGTGGCAGAAAGGGACAACAGTGTGTGAGAATGTTTTCAGTATGATCTCACACCATACCCAATGTCTCTTTTCAAGGATAGTCTGATGCATAAGCCAATAAATGTGTGATGGCTAGGCTTCAGGACCTTCCATTAAAGACCATCCGCATGCACCACGTGTTGACAAGGCTGCACATCTTGGACCTGAGAGACAAGTCGACGTTCACACCAAGAATGTTGGACCATAAGAACCATTCCTAGCTAACACTGCCAATAAGAAGTCTTTCATTGTCGTGTTGATGCATTATTTACAAGAGAATGGTATTGCAGTCCATCAAGCACCTGAAGATGCTGATACTTTGATTGTGTCAGTGGCTTTGGACTGTGCTAGGCAGGGTATTGCATACCTGTAGCAGTGTTGGCAGAGAATACAGATATATATGCATTGCTGCTTTATCATAGAAGTCCAGATATGTCTGTTTTGTACTTTGTGTCCAAAGAAGGGCAGGGCTAGTAGAATGGTAGGAAGTAAATGCATAAGCATTAATTCCGTGCAGTTTCGGATAGGCTGCAATGCCTGCAAATGTATGCTTGTCATTCATTCATTCGGTGGTTTTGACACCACGTCTGCTGTTTTTGGCTATAGTAAAGGTAGTGTGTTCAGTAAGATAGCCACAGGAATGGCCGTAACTGTCGAGGGTCAACAGTTAAGGTCGCATTGTTATAAACAGTTTTAATGAAGTCCTTGGCCCAGGAAACATAGGTGTGAGAGAAGAAATTTCTCTGCTATCATCAGAAATGTCAGAGTTAGCCACTGTTCAGTATTTCAGGAGTGGCCCTAATTGTTGTCGAGGGCCAACAATTAAGGGCCGCACAATGTTATAAACAGTTTTGATGAAGTCCTTGGCCCAGGAAACATAGGTGTAAGAGAAAAAATTTCTCTGCTATCATCAGAAATGCCAGAGTTAGCCACTGTTCAGTATTTCAGGAGTGGCCCTAATTGTTGTCGAGGGCCAACAATTAAGGGCACAATGTTATAAACAGTTTTGATGAAGTCCTTGGCCCAGGAAACATAGGTGTAAGAGAAAAAATTTCTCTGCTATCATCAGAAATGCCAGAGTTAGCCACTGCTCAGTATTTCAGGAGTGGCCCTAATTGTTGTCGAGGGCCAACAATTAAGGGCACAATGTTATAAACAGTTTTGATGAAGTCCTTGGCCCAGGAAACATAGGTGTGAGAGAAAAAATTTCTCTGCTATCATTAGAAATGCAATAATTAGCCACTGTTCAATATTTCAGGAGTGGCCCTCAAATTTGGCCCTATTACTCTTTGTACGTGGGCGACATTAATGTATCCTTCACATAGTCGTCTTCGGCACAGTCTTCCGGTTCCAACGATGTATAATTTTTGCTTGTCATAATTTTTCTAAGGTTCTCGATATTTCTAGCGGACTAATTAATCGTTTGATAGTAGGCAAATTTATCGTTTTGCCTATTCGTCGTCAGAGTTGACTCGAGCAGAGTAAGACTTCGTACTTACTTCTCTATTTAAACAATTTCAAGGATCTCACCGTAAATAGTTTGTTCCCATACATTCCCCCGCCCGCTTTTCGCTGTTCGTAACTTAGGCGTTTTCAGCTCTAACGTGTCTCTTACTGGCATCAGGGATGTGCTCTGAGAATGAGCTGCATTAAAAAGCTGATTGGTTATTGATTTTAGGCATATCGGGTTCACGGACTTACTTATGGATAAAGCTAAACGAAACTTACAGTTTTAAGTCTTGAATAATTAGGCCTATATTGGGCAATTGACATCAGTTTCTGTATAAATGCTTTGTGGCAAATTTAAATCTAATAGGCATGCTATTTCTCGTTAAAATCTGTGATTGCTGCATTTTGTTATTTTATTTTATATATTATCTCTTCAATTTGTTTCATCATTGTTATGCTTCCAGACGTTACATATCTTTCGAATGTCTAGACATGTTCATTGAGAACGTCATGTTTGTCCCTGACTGGTTCTGAAACATTTGAAAATTGAAGTTAGCTTGCAGTTGAACTCTACTTGTGGCATTAAAATCCTGCAGGTTCCCTGTTAGGAATGGCTTATTTCTTACTTTAAGCTTGTATACCTAATGTTAAATTCTTATAAGTGCATGCACGCTGATTACAAGAGAACGTGCACTGACCATAGGTGTAGATTTTATGGGATGCGAGGGGTACTCATACCCCTACTTTTTGGACCGGGTGGTGCGGTACCCCAACTTTTCATACCCAGGAGTTGAATTGACCACTGTTGCTCCATACTTGCTGACCGTCTCGGACGACTATAGATCGAGTTCTGCGCTCGGCTGCTCTTATTGAACGGCTTCTTAAATTCTCTCCTGGCTCTGTGCATACATGCGTGTTGTGTTGCATTGGCTGCCTGTGTCTCAGAGGATCCCATACCGCATTGCTGGTCTGGTTTCTCGTTGCGTTCTTGGCTTCGCTCCATCTTACCTGCGCGATCTTTGTCGCCCAGTGTTCGACGCTGCAGCGCGTCGGGCGCTTCACTCTGCGACGAGGGGTGAACTTCTAGTTTCACGGGCTCGCTTGGCTGTTATTCAGCTTCGTCCTTTTTTGGTTGTGGGACCTTCCATCTGGAATGACCTCCGCTCTTCAGTTGTGACCAATCCGACAGGATTCTACAAGTCCCTCAAGTGTTTTGCTTTAGTCGTGGCTGGGCCGGGAGCGCTCCTCAGTAGCATCTTGAAGGGGCGCTATATAAATATTCTCAATGAATGAATGAATGAAGGAGAAACAATGTCCATTATTATTATTTGGAGGAAATCCTTTATTTTGAGTTGTTGTTGTTGTTGTTGTTGTTGTTGCTGTTACTGTTGCTGCTGTTGCTGTTGTTGTTGTTGTTGTTGTTGTTGTTGTTGTTGTTGTTGTTGTTGTTGTTGTTGTTATTATTATTATTAAGTATTGCGCAGAAGCGGCGCCGTTATAATTTTTTGATAGTCGCAAGGGGAGATACCAGATACCATGTTGGAGATACCAGAGAGAAACCATACCCATGCCAAGCGATACAAAATTTTGTAACCCTTTCTATACCAAAGTTTTGACTCTTGCAATGGCAGTTAAATTCATATATACATAAGTTTGTTCCCATCGTCCTTGTAAACTGATGTTTACCTTCCTTCCTGATGTCATGTTACTGTACAGTTTTGTAATGCTGTCTTTGCTTCACAAAATATCTCTTGTATTTTGATTATAATTAATTTAGTCGTAGGTTAACCATCGGATGAAATATATGAAAAAAATATAGATAGATATTTCTGCTTTAGGTTTAAACCGAGCGAACTTAATAGTTGGTGAACTTCATGGTGAACAAGGAAACCAACTGTTGAGGTTTGCGAATAGTTGCAATCCAATTTGCAAGAGGCTCAATTTTTTAATGATAGCTTTTCTGAACATCCATCAGATAAAGTCAGAACTTTTCATAATCATTAGTGATGTCGGAGAGCATTTCTTCAAAGCATTCCGGAGAGAAATCCTATCTGTGCCACGTATGTCAGAAATTCTTTTCACAGTCTTCTCACCGGAATGTTCACATGAAACTTCATGTTGGAGATACCAGAGAGAAACCATACCCATGCCAACTATGCACGAAATCGTTCACATGCCACAGTCAATTCAAGATTCACATGAGAACCCATACTGGAGAGAGGCCTTACCAATGTCAGATGTGTAAAAAGAGTTTCTCTCAATCCTCCGGTTTAAAAATACATGATAGAATCCATACGGGTAATAAACCATACAAATGCCAGCTATGCTTGAAAACTTTTGCACACGGTAATGTTTTAAAGAATCACATGAGAATCCATACTGGAGAGAGGCCTTACCAATGCGTGGTATGTCAGAAAACGTTTTATAAATCTTCCGATCTAAAATGCCATGCAAAAGTTCATACTGGGGAGAAGCCGTACCAATGCCAGTTATGTAAGTTTAAAACTAATAAGTATTGCAGTCTAAAGAGGCACATAAGAACACATACCGGCGAGAAACCATATCTTTGCCAGGTATGTCTGAAAACATTCTCAAGCGCTTCACATTTGAGAGGTCATGAAAAGTGCCACTCTGGAGAGAAGCCATTTCTGTGTCAGGTATGTGATAAAATATTGTCCATTCTTCTAATTTACAAAGGCATATTAGAGTCCATACAAGAGAGAAATCATACCAGTGTCAGATATGTGTCACAAAGATATTCCCAATCTTCTACTTTAAAACATGCATGTTAGAATCCATACCAGAGAGAAATCATACCAATGTCAGATATGTGAACAAAGATATTCCCAATCTTCTACTTTAAAACAGCATGTTAGAATCCATACTGGAGAGAAATCATACCAGTGTCAGATATGTGAACAAAGATATTCTCAATCTTCTACTCTAAAACACATGTTAGAATCCACACTGGGCAGAAATCATACCAATGTCAGATATGAACAAAGACTTTCCCAATCTTCTGCTTTAAAGATTCATGTTAGAATCCATACTGGAGAGAAACCATACCAATGCCATTTATGTGAAAATGTTTTCCACAATCTTCTACTTTAAAACAGCATGTTAGAATCCACACTGGCATTTAAAACTAGAGAAGCCATACCAGTGCCAGATATGTGAACAATAAAATTCTCGATCTTCTACTCTAAAACAGCATGTTAGAACACACACCGGAGAGAAACCATATTGCTGCGAGTTTTGCAAGAAAACATTCACATTCGCATCTTCTATGTGGAAACATAAAAGAACCCATACTGGAGAGAAACCATACCAATGCCAGTTATGTACAAAATCTTTTCAACAATCTTCCCATCTAGCAAAACATGTAAGAATCCATACCGGAGAGAAACCATTCAAATGCCACTTATGTACATTTAAAACGATGTTCCCAGTCTTCTAACGAGTCACACAATAGCACATCACGGCGAGAAGCAATTCCTTTGCCAAGTATGTAATAAAACATTCATAAGTGCTTTCAAGTCTGAGAAAACACGAGATGTACATAAAGAAGTCGTTTCTGTGCATTTTCCCAATCTTCCAGTCTACGAAATAACGCTAGAATCCATGCTGGAATAAACGATGCCTTTTATTCTTAACCAATCTGTGCAGCTTCTCAAGGGAGACACCTCGTTAATAAACTTTCAAATGCTTGAAGGGTCGTATCAAAGCCAGGAAACTTATATGAAATTAAAAATGGTGGATATGTCGAGGGTGCAAGATCATTTGTATACAGAAGATTACGTGGAGTACTGTTGCTGCCATGAGTATATGCTACTCTCTCGGTGTTGCTGGTACATCAAAAAGAATTATAGGTAGGAGATGAAGACTCAAACAGGTGTAACATTTTGCTCCCAGCGAAAGACATTGAATTGGAATGGAGACTCAATATTTCTAAATAAATGTATGTACAAATTTTTAATTCAACTGTGTGGGAAATCCGCATTTCATGAGAGTTTAGCACTATCTGTGCATCATTTTGTCAGACTTTATTTAGGACATATGTTGCTACTTTGTATTCCAGGTACATCTATTCAGAAATGAAAACTCGAACAGGTGTAACATTTTGCTCCCAGCGAGCTTATTGGAATACTGCTAATTTTTAATTCAACTAAGTGGGTTGCATTTGGTTTTTGTCACTTTATTTAGGATGTTGATAGAAAGCGTAGTAACAAGTGATGTCATTATCATGTAGGCCCTATTAAGAATTGTTTGCTGCTTTGTTTAAGAGTTTGAACTCCTTGCAAGACAGTTATACTTTAGAAAGATCGTAAACTTAATGTGTGATTGTATTTTGGTTAATCCGTGCAGTTTCTTCTCCCACGTGCATGCCCAACTGGTGTATTCCCAAACCTAGGTATTACACTGATCAACTGAACTGCGTCACCAGCTTCCTTCAACTTCCTTCTTACCAGCTTTTCCTTCCTTCTGTCAGTTCTTCCTTCTGCCGGCCTTTCCTTCCCTTTCTTACTTCTTTCCTTCCTACTACCAGCCTTTCCTCCCCTTTCTTACTTTATTCTTTCCTACTATACCAGCCTTTCCTTCCTTTTCTTAGTTCTTTCCTTCCTTCTCTCAGTACTTTCTTCCCTTCCTTCAGTCTTTTGTTCCGTCCTTCCTTCTGCCAGTTCCTCCATCAACCGTGTTTACTTCTTTCCTTTCTTTTTCCTTCCTTCTTTCCTTTCTTCTACATCCTTCCTACATCCCTCGCTGTATCCTGTGCCCCAAGCTCTCCCTGCCCTTTACTTGGACTCCGTCTGTGGAAATTGGTCCACGAAAGGTTTCCTCAAACAGTCGTCCGTCCATCGGTTGGTCGGTCGCCCGATCGAGGGGTCACCGGGAAACGGCGGCGATACCATAACTGGATGGTGTTATGCACAAGTGGACCAACCCTCAAAATTTCACAATTTATTTTCATTTTTCCATTAAATTCAGAATCATTTTCTGCATCTTTTGACACTTGGATCAACGTTCTAGCCCATCAGAATATTTAATAAATAGCGAAAAACTATTGGACCAACCTGCGCCTCTTTTATGCACAACTGGACCAAGCCACAGAACCGTGTGGCTTGGTCCATTGACGCAGACGAAGTCATACGAACGCTACTGGACCAAACAAGTATCGGCATGTTAAAAATTCACACTGCGTTATGGACTCTATTATTTCCATGGTTTTAATTAAATTACGCGTTAGTAAACCGTGTCACTAATATGCCAAAATAGCCTGGTGATTATGTGATACTCAAATAATTGTCAGTAAAAGTAATTTTCCACGTCTAATAATACATTTAATGTACAAGTTGCTCACAATTTTTTAGGATTCAAATGGACCAACCCAGAATTATACGTTAAAATTCATAAGGACCAACCACAAATTTCTAGGATTCAAATGGACCAACCAACATTTATTTTTCTAAATCAAATTTCATTTGCAAATTGATGAATACAATATCATCCTAATATCAAACGTACATTTTTGCACTTGCATAATTAAAAGTAAAATTTTTCATTTAAAATTGAAAGAGAATTTTAAAAAAATCGTTTTCTGGACAATAGTGAATTTTGGGGTTGGTCCACTTGTGCATAACACCATCCAACTATGAAATTAGGTCGGGGAATTATCGGTCTATGTGCAAAAGGCTTATGTGGATATTTACTCGAGCGCCTCTGATGAGTCTCTCTTGAAGTGGCGCTGTATAAGTTTGCAATTACTGCTATCATTTATTTAGCGCCTTTTGCGAGACGTTGCAGCAAGCTATGTACCCAATCGGTCCAGGCACTCTGGATCGTAATCTGCACTCCTTCAATGACAATCGGGGGTTTGCGCATCCTCGGTGATAAAAGATCTCATCCGATCAATTCTTCTAAAACAGAGCTGGGTCGAGGACCCATACTTCACCATGGTTGTTATATGAAATCCGCTCTAGGGCGCAAACCCGTCATCTTTCCATTACAGACCCAGCATCCAACCGAACGTGGACCGTGCTCCTCCAATGGATTATGATTGTTGTCCTTTCTTTCTTCCTTCCTGCCGTTCTTTCCATCGATCCATAATTGTGCTTCTTCTTCAAACCTATCATCCATCCTTTACAATTTGGACTCGCTCCTCAAAATCTGAGGAGGCCACAATCTCTTTATCACTTACAAAAGTTTAGAAATGAAATAATCAGCTTTGCACAAAATAACATCTGATCTGCTGTTAGCAGCGCTGTGCTACGGCTGAATTTTACAGCATTGCGCGATATAAGAACTCCCTATTATTTACGTACATTGCGCAATTAACGATGACGTCATTAATATTAGCGCCTCGCCGACTTTTACATAAGAGGTTGTTGGTTCCGCCATTTCATGTAAACTTTCAAATCTTCTGTCAACAAATTCACAGTTAATCGTTCGATATTAATCCATCGTTTTGTCTATTCGTCGTCACAGAGGACTCGAGCAGAGTTAGACTTCATACTGTCTTCTCTATTTAAAGCATTTTAAGGATCTCACCATAAATAATTTGTTCCAATACATTTGTCGCCCACTATTCGCTGTTCGCAACTTAGGCGTTTTAGTTGACCATGTCTCTTACTGGCATCAGGAATGTGTTAGACTTCATAATTCCTTCTTTATTTAAAACATTTCACTATAAATAGTTTCTTCCCATATATTTGTCACCCCCCCCTCCTCTTTTCGCTGTTCGTAACTTCAGCGTTTTAATTTGTACCATGTCTCTTACTGGCATAAGAAATTATGCTCTGAGAATGAGCTGCATTAAAATTGTTCAGTGATTATTGATTTCAGAGATATCCGATTCACGGACTTTCTCAATCATTTGGATACATTTCAACGAAACTTACAGTTTTAAATCTTTAAAATATTGGACAATTGACAGAAGAGTCCGTATAATTTGTATGCCTCTTGCAATGACAACTGAATACACATACGCACACTTTATTATTAGTTTGTTCCCGTAGTCCTTGTAAACTGATGCCATGTTGCTCTCCAATTTTGTAATACTGGTTCTGTCTCACAAGCATTGTCTTGTATTTTAATTATTGTGAAGTTTTTCTTAGGTTAACCAACTGAACAAATAAATGAAAAACATATAGAGAAATGTGCTGTTTTAGGTTTTTACTTTTGTAGCCAGTGAACTTAATAGTTGGAGAAATTCAGGGTGAACAAAGAAAGCAACTGGTGAGGTTTGCGAATAGTTACAGTCCAACTTCTAAGTGGCTCAATTTCTTAATCATAGCTTTGTTGAACATCCATCATATAAACTCAAAACTCTTCATAATCGTTAGTGATGTCGGAGAGCATTTCTTCAAAGCATTCGTTTAACAAGACCATCGGAAAATGCATCACAAGAAAATGTGCGCAATTCCCAGCTATGTCCGAAATCGCGTTATGCTTGATAACCGCACGAAGGAAAACAAGAAAAGTTATTCGACAGAGAAGATAAACGACTGTAAGTTATGTAAGAAAAACCTGCGACGTGCCTCTAACCTAAAGATTCACATGAGAATCCATGCGGGAGTAAAGGAATACCTTTGCATTGTCTGTCAGAAAAGATTCACTTGCTCCTCAAATCTTGAAAAACACACTACAACCCATATTGGAGAGAAAGCTTTCGAATGCCATATTTGTGAAAAGAGATTTTCCAGGACTTCACGTCTACGAGATCATGTAAGAATTCATACTGGAGAGAAATCTTACCAGTGTCAGTTTGGCCTAGGAGCTTTCACACAACAGTCTACTCTGCAGGTTGAAAAGAGAATCCATACAGGAGAGAAACGATTCCTATGCCAGATATGTGATAAAATATTTTCTAGTTCCTCCATTCTAAACAGGCATATTAAAATCCATACTGGAGAGAAACCCTATCAGTGCCACTTATGTCAGAGTTCATTTTCACAGTCTTCTCACTGGAAAATCCACATGAGGCTTCATTTTGGAGATGCCAGAGAGAAACCATACCTATGTCAGCTATGCATGAAATCGTTCACTTGCCACAGTCAGTTCAAGATTCACATGAGAACCCATACTGGAGAGAGGCCTTACCAATGCCAGATGTGTGAAAAGAGTTTCTCTCAATCCTCCGGTCTAAAAACACATGAAAGAATCCATTCGGGACATAAACCATACAAATGCCAGCTATGCACGAAAACTTTTGCACGCTGTAATGTTTTAAAGATTCACATGAGAACCCATACTGGAGAGAAACCGTATCAATGCCAGGTATGTAAGAAATGTTTTCCACAATCTTCCAATATAACGCGCCATGCAAAAGTTCATACTGGAGAGAAGTCATACAATTGCCAGTTATGTAAATTTAAAACTAATAATAATCATGGTCTAAAGATGCACATGAGAACACATACCGGCGAGAGACCATATCTTTGCCAGGTATGTCTGAAAACATTCAAAAGCTCTTCAAATTTGAGACAGTCATGAAAAGTGCCACTCTGGTGAGAAACCATTTCTGTGTCAGGTTTGTAATAAGACATTTTCCAGATCTTCTGATCTACAACGGCATACTAAAGTCCATACCAGAGAGAAATCATACCAGTGTCAGATATGTGAACAAAGATATTCCCAATCTTCTACTCTAAAACAGCATGTTAGAATCCACACTGGAGAGAAACCATACCACTGCGAGTTTTGCCAGAAATCATTCACATTCGCTTCTTCTCTGTGGACTCACAAAAGAACCCATACTGGAGAGAAACCATACCATTGTGAATTATGTAAGAAATGTTTTCCACAATCTTCCCATCTAGCAGACCATGTTAGAATCCATACTGGAGAGAAACCATTCCAGTGCCACTTATGTGCATTTAAGACTAATGTTAAAGGTAATCTAATGAGTCACACAAGAGCACATCACGGAGAGAAGCAATACCTTTGCCAAGTATGTAATAAAACATTCACAAGTGCTTCAAGTCTGAGAAAACATGAAAAAAGATCACATACAAATGAGGCCATTTCTGTGCCTGCAGGTTTGTAAGAGAACCTTTTGCAGATCTTACAGTCTACAAAATCATGCTAGAATCCCTACTGGAATAAACGTTCCCTATCATCCTTCAGAAGGTTTGGTAGTTATTCTGCTGACAGCTGCTGTGCATCTTCTCAAGGGAGAGAACTTTAGTTAAAGAACTTTAAAATGCTAGAAGAGTCATATCAAAGCCGGGAAACTTTTATGAAATGAAAAATGTTTTTATCTGTTGAGGTTGCAAGATCATTGTATGGAGAAGAATACGTGGAGTACTGTTGCAGCCATAGGTATATGCTACTCTTGTAACTCTTTCCTCTGTTTCTGGCACATAAAAAAAATATTGGTATAGAAGAGTATTATGAAGACTCAAACTAATGCGGAATCTCTAATTTTCTTTACTGTGTAAAAACATTCTGAATTGGTATGAATAACACTCAATATTTGGACAACAGTAAAATATGGAGAGGCGTATCATCTTACTACATTCTGATGCATTCAACTGTGTAAGAAAACATTCTGACCTTCATGTAATAACAGTCTTATACCCTTCGTTTTTGGACAACAGTAAAATTATGGAGAGGCTTATGTAAGTCGTTCCTTTGAAACATTCTGGTGTATTTGCTAGAGGTATTGTGCTAAAAACCAATTACCGGTGAAAATCAGACATTTTCATTTTACAAATCTTATGCTCAAGGTGATCTTCTGGAGAAAACCTGCTGACGTGAGTTCGACATACTGGAGAATCTCATATCAAATATCCGTTACTCATTCAGAAATCATTACTGAAGGATTAGATAGCTTCAGGACACTTTTGCTATTGAGAACGCATATTGGCAAGAAACTATGCAGGTGTCAGTTATGTCAGAAAACATTTGCTTACGATAGTAATCTGAAAGTGCATGTGAGAACTCATGCTGGATAAAACCATACACATGTCAGTTATGTTCGATATAATTTACAATCGTCAGTTATCTAAGAACTATCTGAGAACTAATTATGGAGTAAACGCATTCATATGCGAGGGTTGAAATGAAGGATTCACAGAACTGCAAAGTTTACACAGACACTGAAGAACTCGTGCTGTAGGGAATCAACACACATGCAATAAACCTTATCACAAGTACAGTTCTTCAACCAAGCAGTTTAAAATCTATCAAAATAGATTGTCTAGCAATTGCAAACCTGTCTGATAGATTCATCACATTTAACGGTACAGGCGTCATTCAAAAACCACAATCATAATAAAATTAGTGGACAGAAAATTATGAGTTGGAGAATGTCTTAACAAAACCGATTCAATTGCGCATGCAGAATCGTTTATGGCAAAATCTTTTGGATGTGTTATAATAATTATTATGTGATGATATGTTTGAAATAGAGAAGGAATTTTTCGAGCATTGTTCTAGCCTCTCTAGCATTTCTCCACCTTATGACTTATTTGTTTACCTTTGCTGAGTAACAATTTCACATAGTTAAAGACTGAAGAAAGATTGAAGCACTTGATTGTGATTGGAGATTTTTTAAATGTGCCTTACAAGTGTGAGGTTACTGAAGTTACATAAATATTTAAATAGCCCTACAGACCGTGTTTCTTTAATTTTTACAAAGTTATGTATTAGTTCTTGTGTTGTACGGGATCCGCAGCTTCCACTTTGTTGGCGGGCGCCAAATGTCTATGGTGCCGAGGTTCTTTTCAGATATTGAAAAAGTGTAAAATTAATTGTTTCAGGTTATAAAATTGAATTTTTATGCTTTTTTACTAAGGACTGGGTAAAGTGTTTCGTTCTGGATTCCACTCTTTGACAACTTCCGTTGGGAAACACACCTTAAAAAATATGTTAGCTGTTAATTATTTGTTAAGACTTTATTTTGAACATTTTGCTTCTAATTGTCTTTCCATTTGTGGCGTATTCATAAACAAAATTACTTACCTTATCCCGTGCATAAAGTGGGGATGTTGTATTTTTGTCGTTATGAATGATTGAATGTGTAGTTAAGATTGTGATGTATTAAGAATAATCTTGGTGTTTTGTTTAAGAGGTTGAACAGCCAGCAAGCCAATAATTCTTTAAAAGATCTTTTGCTGAACTTGTGCTTGTATCGTTAATTAATGGGTACAGTTTTTCCCACGTGAAATTGGTGTGTTGAATGATAGAATGTGTAGTTAAGATTATGTATTAAGAATAAGTTTGGTGTTTTGTTTAACAGGTTGAGTTGCCTGCAAGACATTAATGCTTTAAAAATCTGTTGCTGAACGTGTGCATGTATCGTTAATTAATCGGTGCAGTTACTCCTCGTTGAACTGGTGTGATGAATGATAGAATGTGTAGTTAAGATTATGTATTAAGTATAGTTGGTGTTTTGTTTAAGAGGTTGAACTAGCTGCAAGTCAATTATGCTTTTAAAAGATCTAGCTGAATGTGTGTTTGTATTGGTAATGAATCTGTGCAGTTTCTTCACCCACGTGAAACTGGTGTATTCACAAATCTATAGGTTTTACACCGATCAATTGAACCGCAACATTTAAGACAAATTCCTTCTGCCAGCCTTTTCTTCATACCTTTCTTCTTCCTTCATTCTACCAGCCTTTCCTTCCCTTTCTTCCTTCGTTCCTTCCTTTTGTCGGTCTTTCCTTTCTTCCTTCTGCAAGTTCTTCTCTCCACCGACCTTTCCTTCATTCTATCCTTCCTTCTGACGGTCTTTTCTTCAGCGTCTTTCTTTCTGCTAGTTCTTCCTGCCTTCATCCGTAGGCTACTTTGCTTATTTCTTACCTTCTTTCCTTTTGTCTTTCCATCCTTCCTTCCTTAATTCCTTTCTGTTTTCCTTCCGTACTTCATTCCTTTCCTGTCTTTCCTTCCTTCTTTCATTTCTTCCTCATCCTTCCTATACCTACCTCATCCTTCCTACCTACCTCACTGTACCGGTTGCGCTGCCCTGTCCCTGGACGTCGGTTTTGGAAACTTGTCCGCTAAGGGTTTCCTCAAACACCCGTCCATCCGTTCATCGCCCGGTCGGTCGCCCGGTCGATGGGTCACCGGGAAACGGCGGCGAATCCCGAACGGTGAAATTAGGTCGGGGAATTAATCCGTCTGTGTGCAAAAGGCTTATGTGGATTTATTTGAGCGCCTCTGCCAAGTCTCTCTAGAAGTGGCGATATATAAATTTGCAATTAGCCTACTATTACCACACGGCACCAAGCCATTTGCCCGTTCGGTCATGGCACTGTGGATCTTAGCGTGAACACCTAAAATGACAGACAACCTGGGGTTTGCGCATCTATACGATGGTGAGAGATCTCACTTGATCAATACTTCGAAAAATGAGCAAGGTCGAGGACCCATACGAGGTCGCTATAGAAAAGCGCTTCCATTTAAATTTATTTAATTTTACTAAAGTAAAACCCCATGATCAGAGTAGAACGTGAGGTGTTCATTTCTCGTTCTTTAGTCAGAACCAAGGTCGTAGAGGTCAGCTCATCGCAGGACTTGCCATTTACTCCCCCCAGCGTGCGCCAATACCAAATCGTAGGCCTTATGTTTGATAGCTGAAAAACGTAGGCCTATATAGGGCATAGGCCTATTATTTTAAGAAGAAGAGCATTACTTTGAGCTATCCTGAGAGGCAACCAAGGATATGAAGTGTTAGCTACTTGATTTTCTAAGCCTCCACATATGAGTACGGATAGCCAGTCCCCTAACGTCTCATCTTTCCACCGTCAGTGTACGGTCAATGTACTCATTATAGCTGCGCAGATATTTAACGGTACGTGTAGGCCTACTGATTGTCTATAAAAACCTCTTTGGCCTACAGTTCATTTCAAATGTGCATGTAATCGTTGTATGCAATGTAATGCATTTACGCTTGTGAGATCCAAATAAACAAGTTCCCCTTGGTTGTTATATGAAATCCGTTCTATTGGGCGCAAACCCTCCACCTCTCGATTACAGGCTCAGCATCCAACTGAACGTGGATCCATTTTCTCCAAAGGATTATGATTCTTTTTTGTCGCGGTTTCCATGATGTGAACATTACTATAGCCGCGCCATATATTAGAATAGATTGGACTAGATTAGATTATATCAGATTTGCAAATGAAATAGTCCTTATTTCCCTCCCCGAAGGATCCCTCCGCCCTTATGCCAGTCTCTCCTTCGTCCCCTCCATTCTTGCTTACTTCTACGAGCCTTTTCTTCCATCATTTCTGTATTTCTTCCTTTTGTAAGTCCTCCATTCTTGCTTAGCCTACTTCTACGAGCTTTTTCTTCCATCATTTCTGTATTTCTTCCTTTTGTAAGTTCTACCTTCTGCCAGTCCTCCTCTTCCGACAAACTTCCGTTCGAATAAAAACTCGGCTGTTCCTGAACTCTATTCTTCCGTATGCTGTTCCAGTGTCTTGAAGGATTTCCTCGTTGGCTTCTCAAACGGATTCACTCTGGAATAATATTTGATTCAACGATTTTAACTCATAGTAGTCGTAACATTACACAAGCGCTTCAGAAATTCACAGAATTTTATTCTGTGGATTTCGCATTAAGTGAAGCATAGTTTATACGAAATTATTCTATAATTATTATAGGCTCTGTTCCTCTTGAAGCAAATCAGCGTTTACAATTTTGACCGGCTTCTGAAAATTTGAGGGTTTCTCACTTGCAAATGTTTAGTAAAGAAATTACTCACTATGCGGAAATAAGCCTACTTCTGATCTGCTGCTGAAAAACTTACTTAGGATTGAGTTTTGCAGAACTTGCGCGATATAAAATATCCGTGTTTATTTATGCCTGAACATTGCCTTCTAGATACTACAGGCCGTAATGCTGATTGTGTGACGTCACCGGTAAAGTCTGACGGCTTGCTTGAACTGTGTATGAAAGGGTACAGAAATTAGACGCGTAATCGTAATCTCCAACTTTCTAAACTTCTAAAGCACCACTAGAAGTTATAAGCGCAAGACAGGAGCTCATTCACAAGCGCTGCGTCAAGTCAGAAGGGTTTTCCAAAGGGTAGTCAAAAGGCTACCGGTTTCAACAGAGGAGGCAGAGCAGCTGCTAAGGTGTAGGCTATGTGCATTGTGTTTACTGTTTAACGACCACTGTGTGGTAACATTAACAGACTATTAGCGTCGCCCTCCTCATTCATCCAGGCTTGGGACTGGCACTGACAGAGTACGATCAGTGGCAGATATCGTTCAGTATAGATTTAGAATCAGATGAGTCAGTGTAGGAATTCTTGAAACTGTGATATTTCAGTTTTGAAAGGAAAGCCAGGAGGTCATTGAGGAGCCTGATAGGGAGGATGAGTGGCAAAGGTCTCCTCTTTGTTCCTTTTGCTCGCACCTCCACTTGGCAGAGTCGTGCCTTCTCTGTGGTTGGCCCCTCGTCTTGGAATAGCCCCCTTGCCCCCTTGGCACTCTGCTTCCTTCCTGGAACCCCTTCTCAGGCTTTCCTCTCTCATTTTATGATCGTCTTATTTGGTCACGCTGGGTTTGGGAGCACCTCTGAGTAGTACCCTTAAGAGGCGCTATTTAAATGCTTGTGATGAATTAATGATGATGGAAGAACTGAGTTCTGCAGAATTCGGGAGAAGATCTTTCCAAGTCGTGGTGCAGTATTGGATATGGCTCAGTTGGAGATGAGTAGGCCCTAGCGACCGGGGTCGTTAAAGACAGAGAGGATGATGATTGGGTGGAGTGGATTGGCTGGATGGTGAAGTTGTTGAAATTATAGCAATTCAGAAATTTTATGATATAAATCAATGCACAATGATATAAAGCAATGCACAAAACTGACACAGACTAATTACAGAGGGCTGAACAGAAACTTTATCACATGCAATTCCTGTGTTGAAATAGAAGCTGGATTGATCAAAATAAATTTTCCCGTAAATAGAAGCTTGATACCAAGCTGGAGGTAACATGACAATAACCCCTAGGACAATAACCCCCCGGAATATAACCCCCGGACAATAACCCTCCGGACAATAACCCCCATGGACAATAACCCCCGGACAATAACCATACAGTAAAAACCAATTATTAGACAATTATTACAAAATTGGACACAGAGTAGACATGAAAGAATTACCATACGACATGAAAGAGGTCAGCCTCTATAGTACAATACAAATGGAAATCTATGATGGAATTTATAAAATTTGATCAAGGAAAAGATAAACTTACATTTTCTTTTACACATTTAATTTCATACTTTGACGTTGCATGGTTCTCTAATATATGTCTAATCAATTAATATATAAACTGTATAATTAATATACATTATTTGTGTATTTATATACTTGATATATCAGCATAGAGGGGTTATTGTCCAGGGGTTATTGTCCGGGCGGGGGAGGGGTTATTGTCCAGGGGTTATTGTCCGGGGTAATTGTCCTAGAACCCAAGCTGGATGCATGGATGAAAACAATGGAAGCTGGATTGATGAAAATAATCTTTTCAGTAATTAGAAACTGGATTCCTGAGAATATTTAGCACATTTTAGCGAAACTATGAGAAAGCGGCCTCTTTTGATTATCCGCAATCGATACAGATGCACTTGTAGATGAAATGTCGTTAGACGAAGTGCCTGTAGACGAAGTGTCGTAGACGAAAAGTCTGTATACAAGAAACTTATTAAACTGCAGTCAAAAAGCACTCCTTCAAAAGCACTTATATCACATTCCATCACATCATCTGACTTTTAGTTCTTAACAGGCATTAAGGCAGCTATATCTTTTCTGTGAGACAAAATTGAACAAATCATAAATGATTGGACAGTGGTTGCATGGGTCATGTCACAATTTGCAGCAAAGCCTTTAACTATTCCACCCTTGCATGAAACTTTAGGCTGAACGTAGATCTTATCAAGCAGCATAGTCAGTAGTCACATAACGTTCACGTGGCTCAAACAGCTGACTTTTTTGAAACCCTACCATTGCGACTTATGTGCGTCAGACAAGTTATGTGAGCATTGCCTTCAGTTCAACAGCAAAGCATGATGAAAATTACGTAAATAAACAGAGTGGGGCAACATTTGTATTTGTATTTGAACACTTGTTATAGCGCATTAGTGTACTGTCACGTAAGAAACCATATGCAGAAGGTGACAGCGAAAATACCTGAAATACCCAGTGTAAGTAATCACCACAGTATTTAGTATTGCATTACTATAATAAGTTCAACTGCTGTATGACGTGTCTAGACAACAGCACGAATGCTCTTAACTTTACTAATAACGTAGCTACTATCTTCATCAACAACATCATCTTCAGGATCTCTGCTACTGATAAGTGAGCATTGCTGCTCACATAATATCATGCAACAGAACTAAAGCCATTTCTATTTTACCTCTGAAGTCAACCTTTCCACTTTCCCAACCCTGATAATGACTCTGAAGACTAGTCAATTAAATCAAGTTTCCATTATCACTGATCACCAACTCCAAGTTTCTGTCATCAACCCTGTATGCCCCACAGCAAATGACAACAGACATAGCATTAGTTACATGAATACTGACTCTAATGCAAGGCATATCAGATATATCAAGAATATAGCACAACAAGCAACTATCTGTCACCTTAAAGTTCCATAGTGAAGATTGCGGAACGTGTCTCGTAAAGTTCAAGCAAATCTCCTGAAACGATGTCATCTTGTCCAGATTCAGCCACTGTTGTAGCCTACTCCGTGATCATCCCTGGTCTGCATATCAGAATGTCTATCTTTTGGTCTTAATGCATATTGATGTATTGACGTTCACTGGAAAATTGTCTCTTGATCAAGGAATCCGTCGCAACAAGCTTTGTAGCTTTTCCTAATTTCCTTTACAGCGTACACTCATTAAATATGCTAAAGATTGACGTATAATCTGATTTCTCGTTCTTGCGCGTGTAGTTAGAACTACGTCCGGCAAGCTTGTAGAATCAGGGGCTGAAGGATTTAGTGCGTAAGATTACTGGCGTCGTGAGTGCCGGTTAGCATAGGCGTAGCCACATTGAGGCACGAGGAGGCAGTTGCCTCCTCTTGCTTTTTTACATACTGGAACTTCTATTGACCAATGACCAAGAATTTGCCAGTGGTCTGCGAAGTTGCCTCCTCTTGAATTTAAGTCTCACTACGTGCCTGTCGGTTAGGGTGAGGTTAGGCGTCGACAGTCGCTTCGTAAGGGTCTGTTAGGGTCAGGGTTAGGGTTTAGCGTCATTAGAAAAACCCCTACCGTCCGGCTTCCGCGCAGCACGCCCAGAGATACTGTGTAATCCTTCAGCCCCCGATACTATAAGTTTGCCCGTAAAACAATGACGAGTTAACGGATTTTAGTGCAACCCAAAGACGTGATCGACGATGACGACGATAGAATCCAAACGTTCAAAACTTCAGTTATTAATATTTATACGTTCTAACAAAGAATAAGAATGCGTAACTTGATTATAAATCTCACTATTTAACTATATTATTCGATAATTTGCAACGATATTCGAAGTTTCAAGCAGGAAAGTAAAAAATAAACGAAGATCGCTTTACGTGTTGACATTTGCAGCGGAACGTCAGACCGTTGACGTGACGTCACACACCTAAATTTAGTCAGGATTACGGCCTGTAGTATCTAGAAGGCAATGGCCTGAAGCGCAATTAAAGATGACGTCATTATATTAGCGTCTTTCTCCATAGGCTAACACGCGATTGCTTTCTGCCATGTAAAATTTCAAATCTACTGTTTTACAAGTTTTCCGTTATAATTATTCGATAGTAGTCTAATTCGGTGGTTTGCTTTCTCGTCGTCGGTGTGGACTCGAGCAGAGTAGGACTTCATAATTATTCTTTCTCTATTTAAAACATTTCAAGGATCTCACTATAAATAGTTTGTTTCCATTGCAGACCCAGCATAAAACCGAACGTGGAGCCATGCTCCTCCAACGGATTATGATTTTTGTCCTTTCTGCCTTACTTCCTGCCGTCCTTTCCATCGATCCATCCATTCATCCTCCCCCACCATACGCCCGTCCGTCCATCCATGCATCCATCGATCCATTCGTTCATCTATCCAACCGTCCCTCTTACCATTAATAATATCCGTCCATCCATACGTTCATCCTACTTAGCGGGCCCTACTTAGCGGGATCATTGATCCCTTCAGGGCCTTCCCTTGTGGCATTCAACAATCCATACTTAAAAAGTGCAATCTGATTTGTAATATTATTGTTTTTTGTTGTTTGGCTACAAATAAACGATTGATAAACGATTGATTGATCCATTCGATCATGCATTCGATCGTACATGCTACCATACATCCGTTCATCCATTCGTTCATCCATCCATCCATCTGTCTATCTATCCATCAGTTAATTCATCTGTGCCTCCGTCCATCCATCCATCCATCCATCAAATGATCCATCCATATATCCGTCCATCCATGCATCCATCCATCCAATGATCCATCCATATATCTGTCCATCCATCCATCCATCCATCCATCCATCCATCCATCGATCCATCCATATATCCGTCCATCCATCCATCGAATGATCCATCCATATATCCGTCAATCCATGCATCCATCCGTTCCGTAGGTCTGTCTTGGCGGTCGGACAGATTAGCGCTAAACGTTTCGTCAACAGATGGCGTGCGGACGACACATGATCGATTTTAAAATTAGATCGATAACTATAATTGGTGACACTTAAGTCCAGTGGTTAAATTTATCCGGATCCCGCCGGATCTGAGATCCAGCACCTCGGTTTTGAGACCTGCCGCCTGAACTATGACTATGAGATCCGCCACTTAAAAGTGGAGACCCGTCATACATAGGCTACCGTAAATTTATATATCTTTTGTTGCAGTAATCGCACATATGCATCACATAACCCGCTTGTGGAAATTTAAGGACACGAGGTAAATCAAAGTTTAGAAATGAATATTTAGCCTAACTCACTTTGCACAAAATTAGGCCTACTTCTGATCTGCTGTTTCAAAACTGCCTTACGGCTGAGTTTTACACGACTTGCGCGATATAAAAATTCCGTATTTATTCATTTAGGCTATGGAACGCAATAATTAAAGATGACGTCATTAATATTAGCGTCTTTTTGCATAAAAGGTGATGCTTTCTGTCGTGTAAACTTTCAAATCTACTGTTTTGCAAATTATCAGTTAATCGTTCGATAGTAATAAAGCGATTTGCCTACTCAACGTAAATGTGAACTCGGGTAGAGTAGGACTTCATAATTCTTTCTCTATTTAAAACAGTATCTCACTATAAATAGTTTGTCCCAGTACATTAATTTGTCCCCCATTTTTCTCTGATCTTAACTTAGGCGTTGTGTTCAGATCTACCATTTTTCTTACTGGCATCAGGAATGTGCTCCGAGAATGAACTGCATTTAAAAGCTGAATAATATTTGATTTTAGGCATATCAGATTCACGGACTTTCTTAGTCGAGTGGGTGAAGTTAAACGAAACTTACAGTCCGTTTTAGTTTTTAATACTGTATATTGGCCATTTGACAGCTCAGTGTACGTATAACTGTGTCTTAACAAATTTAAATCTAATAACCATGCTATATTTCATTTTATTTATGTTTTATTTTTGCTTTATCATTTCATTTTATTATTTATTATTTTTATGTTTCCAGACGTTACATAGGGCCCCATCAATTCCATGCTCCTAATAGCTATGAGTAACCATACTGGAGAAGGAGCATACCTTTGCAGGGTGTGTCAGAAATCATTCAAATGCTCTGCAAATCTGAATCAACACATGTTAACCCATACTGGACAGAAACCTTTTCAATGTCAAATATGTGAAAAGAGATTTTCCAGGTCTTCTAGTCTACGAGATCATGATAGAAATCATACCGGAGAAAAACAATACCATTGCCAGATATGCCATAGAGCTTTCACTGAACCATGTAATTTGCAGGTTCACAAGAGAATCCATTCTGGAAACAAACAATTCCTATGCCAGATATGTAATAAAATATTGTCTAGTTCTTCCACTCTACAAAGGCATGCTAGAATACACACTGGAGAGAAACCCTATGAGTGCCATTTATGTCAGAAATCATTTTCACGGTTTTCTCACCGGACAGGTCACATGAGGGTGCATTTTGGAGATACCAGAGAGAGACCGTACCTGTGCCAGCTATGCACCAAATCGTTCACATGTCACAGTCAGTTCAAGACTCACATGAGAACCCATACTGGAGAGAGGCCTCACCAATGCCAGATGTGTAAAAAGAGTTTCTCTATATCCTCCGACTTAAAAACACATTATAGCATCCATACGGGACATGCACCATACAAATGCCAGCTATGTCCGAAAACCTTTGCAAACGCTTATCGTTTAAAAATTCACATGAGAATCCATACTGGGGAGAGGCCTTACCAATGCCAAGTGTGTCAGAAATGTTTTTATCAATATTCGAATCTAAAATGCCATGCGAAAGTTCATACTGGAGAGAAACCGTACCAGTGCCAGTTATGTAAGTTTAAAACCAAAAATAATAGGGATCTAAAGATGCACATGAGAACACATACCGGCGAGAGACCATATCTTTGCCAGGTATGTCTTAAAACATTCTCAAGATCTTCAAATTTGCGATGTCATGAAAAGGGTCACTTTGGAGAGAAACCATTTCTGTGTCAGTTCTGTAACAAGACATTTTTCAGATCTACCCATCTACAAGAGCATATTGGAGTCCATAACAGAGAGAAATCCTACCAGTGTCATATATGTAAACAAAGTTTTTCCCAATCTTATCCTCTGAAAGATCATATTAGAATCCATACTGGAGAGAAGCCATACCACTGCGAATTTTGCCAGAAATCATTCAGATTGGCTTGTTCTCTGCGGACTCATAAGAGAACTCACACTGGGGAGAAACCATATCACTGCGAGTTTTGCCAGAAATCGTTCTCAGTGGCATGGTCTCTGCGATATCACAAAAGAACCCATACTGGAGAGAAACCGTACCAATGCGAGTCATGTAAGAAATCTTTTCGACAATCTTCCCATCTAATAAGCCATGTTAGAATCCATACTGGAGAGAAACCATTCGAATGCCTCTTATGTACATTTAAAACTAATGTTAAAAGTCATGTAAATAGTCACACAAACAGTCATCGGGGAGAGAAGCCACACCTTTGCCAGGTATGCACTAAAACATTCACAAGAGCTTCAAGTCTGAGAAAACACAAAGGTGCACATACAGTAGAGTCCACTTCTGCGTCAGGTTTATAAAAAACATTTTTCCAATATTCAAGTCAACAAATAATGCTGGAATCTCTGTTGGAATAAACGACACCTTAGCCAGATGCATGGGATGATATATGTATGTTCGAAATATGTTAGGAATTTTTCAACGCATTGTTCTAGCCTTTCTAGCAGTTTTTATTTTACGACTTATTTGTTCACCTTTGCTAAATTCAATTGCACATTGCTAAAGACTAAAGAAAGAAATATTGAGACACTTGACTGTGATTTGAGATAAAAGAAAATTGACGATATGGCGTAGAATTGCCAGGTTTTTGACGTTACATAAATATATAAATAGGCCAAAATACTGTGTTTCTTAAGTTTTAAAAATAGTTGCATATTAAGCATTCTGTTGTGGCTAATCTTCAACTTCCTTTTTGTAGGCATTCGCTAAATGTGTAAGATTCCTAGGTTCTTTTAGCATTATTGAAAAAGTATAAATTGTTTTAGGTTATGAAAATGATATTTAATTTCTCTTACTCAGGACATAGTAAAGTGTTGCCGTTCATGGTTTCCACTCTGACAACTTGACAGTAAAAGTCTTGAATTTATCTCAATCAGTACTTCTGCTGGTTAAGACACTACAGCATCATTTTGTGAGACTTTTCGACTATTGCTGCTAATTGTCTTTGCATTCCAGGTTTATTCAGAAACGAAATTAAGTGGGATGCTGTACCAAGTAATTATGAATGATGGAACGTGTAGTTAAGAATATTATGTATTAAGAATTGTTCATGCTTTGTCTAAAAGTTTGAAATACCTGCAAGATAATTTTATGGTTTAAGATCTGATAAGCTTATAATGTGCGTTTGTATTATCATTAATCCGTGGATTGCCTTCTTCTACGTGAAACTGGAGTATCCCAAAATCTAGGTATTACACCGGTCAACAGAGCTGCAACAAGTAAGACACCTTCCTTCTGCCGGTTCTTCCTTCCTTCTACCAGCCTTTCCTTGCTTCCTTCTGCTAGTTCTTCCTTCTGCTAGTTCTTCCTTCTTTTTACCAGCCTTTCTTTCCCTTTCTTCCTTTTTTCGTTCTGACAGTCCTTTGTTTCCTTCCTTGTCCCGTTCTTCCCTCCTTCTGCCAGTTCTTCCTCCAACCAGGCCTTCTCTACTTCTTTCTTTTCCTGTTTCCTTCAGTCCTTAATACCTTCGTTCCGACTTTCCTTCTATTTTTCCTTCAATCTTTCCTTCCTGTCTGTCTTCCTCATCGATCCTCATCGATCCTCCCTCCCTCACTTTAACCATTTACCTAAGCAATCTGCCCTTTCTTTGGACGTATGGTAAGATACGGTAAAGCAAAGCAAGTTACGGTAAGGTAAGGTATTTCATGGTAAGGCATGAGAAGGTAAGGTGAAGTAATGTAAGGTAAAGTATTCTATGGTACATGTAAGTAAGGTAAATCATTGAAGGGTAAGATAATTTTATGGTATAATACGGCCAGGTAAGGTATGGTAAGTAAGGGGGCCCGTGGCGCATTGAATAACATCTGACACAGCGACCGAGTGGTACCGAATTTGAGCCCCGTTGGGCGGATATGCTTTGTAGGCTGCTATTAGCGCCGTTGTATTGCAGGCTGTCTGTTCTGTTAGTAGTTAAGATTTAAATTGCATAACATGTAAATGTACAGCGCAGTGCGTTTGTAAGGCTCTTATTAAAGAAAATATATTATTATTATTATATTATTAAGGTATGTTAAGCTAAGGTGATGTACGCCGGGTAATGTATGGTATGATAAGGTAATATAATTAGTATGGTTAGGTGAGGTGGTATATAAGTTAAGGCGATGTAAAGTAAGTTGAGGTGAGATGAGGCAATGCGAGGTGAGTTACGGTAAGGTGAGTTGAGCTCATGAGATGAGGTAAGGTTAGAGAAGGTAAAATATTAGCCTAAATGATTTTAATCAATTTACAAGGTAAGGTAAAATGAGGATAGTCAAAACATAAGACTACGTTTATCAAGTCAAGGCTAGATAAATAGGGCGATTAAGAGTAAGGTAAGGCATAGCTATGACTCTTTGTTTGCTTTACAAAGCGCTCTGATTGCCGCAAAACAATCTTATAGGCCAACCGCCTTTCCTTCAAATATGGGCTAACAACGTCGTCCGACTGTGGTAGGCCATGAACGCTGGCTGTCGTCTGCTCTAAGGCTTCTGGTGTCAGATGACACTCGTAAACCGAAAATCATCCTCTGCTCTTGTTCCACGTCTTTCGTCATCACCGGAAGTGATAAATCTTTACTTCGGACGCATCGTTCGCTTCCGCCTTGTTAGGAGTGACGGTCGTAGGCGGTCGAACAGAATGATTAGCGCTAAGAGTTTCGTCAACAGTTGGCGTAGGAACGATGCATAATCAGTGATATTCGCAGAGGCCTCGAAAATGTTTTTGCCCATATTAATGAATCTTAAAATTATTTTTAAAATTGCATTTAATTATTGTTTCCAGGGCCTTCTATATTAAAAATCTATGAGAGAGATAAAGCTAACCAAGACATTTCCTCAGTAAATGCATTCATTTGAAATCATTTGAATGTTTAATATTCACTTTACACACCTTGCTATTTATTAATTGAACGGCATAGGGCCTACATGTGTTTCAATTTTGTTAGACCCTCTGGTGTGGTTTTTTAAAATAAGAGCATCCAAGTTTATATATAGCCTACTGCAGCTTATGGCCTCTCCATGTACGCTATAAATCTGGCCCCGCATTCAATAATCCTTCTACGTTCTCTTCTTCTTTACACCCATCATCGTTTACAACTTCAACCCGCTTCTGAAAATCTGAGCACGCCATAATGTGGGTTAATCACTTGCAAAAGTCTTTAAATGAAATGACTGGCTTTGCGCAAAAAACCTCTGATCTGTTGTAGTAGGGTCAAAGTACGAAGTATATGAGATTGAGGAGTACCCCAAAAAATTGCAAGAAAACGTTTTATGTCGATTTTCTGGTGTATTAGGTCTGGAGAATAACATACTAAAAGTTTCTCAAAATCGGACCACGGGATCACCCCCCAAAATGCATTTTAAACAAAGATGGCGGCCAATATGGCGCCAATACAGAAAACAGTATATATCAGGTCATAGGTAAGCTAAATAACAAAATGAAGTGTCAAATTTAACATTATCAAGGTCGAGGAATCGATTTATCACAGTGGCAATAGTGTCAGAATCTTACTATCCAAGATGGCGGCCAATATGGCCGCCAAAACACACACATATGTATATATCAGGTCATAGGTAAGCTACAATAACAAATGAAGTGTCAAATTTAACATTATCAAGGTCGAGGAATCGATTTATCACAGTGGCAATAGTTTCGGAATCTTACTATCCAAGATGGCGGCCAATATGGCCGCCAAAACACACAAATATGTATATAATTATCAGGTCATAGGTAAGCTACAATAACAAATGAAGTGTCAAATATAATATTTTCAAGGTCGAGGAATCGATTTATCATAGTGGCAATAGTGTCGGAATCTTACTATCCAAGATGGCGGCCAATATGGCCGCCAAAACACACAAATATGTATATATCAGGTCATAGGTAAGCTAAATAACAAAATGAAGTGTCAAATTTAACATTATCAAGGTCGAGGAATCGATTTATCATAGTGGCAATAGTGTCGGAATGTTACCTCGTCTGAAATATGCGTTCCTTCGCCCGAACAGAGCACATGGTGGAATGGTCAAGGAGGAGGAGGTGCAGGATTGTAAACGAGGCTCCTGACGATAGTCCCATATGAGATGTTGTGTTATTGCTTGGGAGTTTCCACACATTGATGAACTTGTTGGGTGCTATTGGTACATTAATGGACGGAAGTGGCCTCACAGACATAATTGCAGACGATTTATAGTGAAAACGCAGTGGTGCACATGATGAGCGGAAAGGCTGTCCAACGATCAATTCGCGGACATCTGCTTGTAAGTCAGTGCCTTACGCAGCAGATTGCAGGCAAAGTCATTCAAAGCGAGCCAGGCTTTGACAATCTTTTCCAAAAGCTCGAGAGACTTTACACTTGTCTGGAGGTTGGTGAAATTGATTTGGAAACATTACTGAAATCAGACTGCATTGAGGGGATTAAGAAAGGACTGATTTCCAAAAAGAACGAATTATCCAATGTCTCAGAAACGAGCAAACTGTGGATTAACTACCTCAAAATGTTGGAAACAGCCAGGAAGCTCATAGAAGCCAATTGAACAGGGTCGTGGGACTTGCATCTCCATGCTATATCTGAGTGCTTACCAATATTTGCTGCTGCAGCACACGCTAATTATCTTAAATCTGCTTATCTGTACCTGCAAAACATGAAGTTGTTAGAAAGTGAAAATCATGCAGTTCAAAAATTCAAGAAAGGATTCCATGTCATAAGACGCACCAATCAGTACTGGGCTGGCCTTGGATCCGACTTGGTGATTGAACAGACTCTTATGCGATCCCTTAAAACTGCAGGTGGATTAACCAGAGGAAATGGCATGACTGAACATCGAAGAGCCGTTTGGACGATGTCTGCTCCCATTTGTTCATCATACAACTACGCCATGCAAGACTTCAACAATACAGTGTACACAACAAGTGAACAACACAAGGAAGCGACTGCCTCAAGAATGGAGAGGGACAGGGCGGACTTGGCAAAACTATCGCAGTCCGGAGATTTGTGCCTAGATGATGTGATGAAGTATGAGCTCTCACCGTATCCGCCGTCGTTGTTTGAAGCAAAGTATCTTTTACGAAAGCCAGAAAAAGCGCAACTTCAGGAGGCCATACGAAACCATGTGAAGTCATCTGATGCTGCTGTACTTCAGACCATTCCAAAGACTGAGGTTCACTTCTACATCGATTAAAATGGAAGGAAGGAAGTACCTACAATTCAATTGCTGATAACTACGCATCTTTCACATTAAATCTCTATGGCAAGGCCACTGTCGTTTTTGATGGATACAATGGACGACCAAGGGTACCGTCCGCGCAGCATGCCCAAAGATACCGTATTATTATTCATTCAGCCCACGATACTATAAGTTTCCCTAATTTACGACGCTAAACTACACGTTTACCAATTAAAATTTAAATGTTAATGAAGTCACGCTAACATCTGGGACTAACATAACAACACCATGGATGCTAGTACCTACCACAACGTAGTTGAAGAAATCCGGCATCTCAATCGTCCGAAGTCACGCAGTGTACGGTATAGGCTAAGACTGCTAGATGTGAAGGTATACGGATCGACACCATTAATTCACGATAACCTTACAAGAAACGTTCTTCCACCAACTAACAACTTCTTCGAGTGCTTTGACAACAGTTTTTACTTAAACGCTGCACAACAAATATTTCCGTGCTTGCACTCCGACATGGCCGCCACAGCTACCGCAATTTAGGCCACGCCCATTTGCAAGCGGTCTATAGGCCTACAGTTAGTGTCTATAGTTAATTACGGTTAGTAAAATAAGCAAGCTATAATATTCAGTTGAATAGAACGATATAGGCGTTATTATTATAATAACGTGTATAGGGGAGAATGTCCTGCATTGGGACATGTCCTGCATTGGGACAGTGGTGGTATCTAATCTAAGCCGTGGTTATATATTATCGCGTGTGGCGTCGCCCAGCGAACGTATTTTTGATGAGATAGTGATCAGGCGTCTTTTGCTGCGAATTGAAAAGCTTTTGACAGAGATACTGCATATCTTCATTTTGAGGTAAAAAAGTAACTTTTACTCTTACAGTCTCAGTCAATTCATTAAA
This sequence comes from Aporrectodea caliginosa, assembly GCA_020284085.1. Taxonomy (NCBI): domain Eukaryota; kingdom Metazoa; phylum Annelida; class Clitellata; order Crassiclitellata; family Lumbricidae; genus Aporrectodea; species Aporrectodea caliginosa. Next base: position 122,942 of record JACEVL010000041.1, read on the forward strand.
TATCTGGTGCTAATTTAGCCAAAAATTTCTGTGAACTATTTAGGACAGTAGCATATATTTCGAAGCATATGGTGAAATTTGGAGGTCATATGCATGTTACCTTTTGTATTATCTGAAAAATAGGTAACCGCCCATTGATGGCCTGCATTGGGACATGCACTGATGGCCTGCATTGGGACATACCCAATACATGCTATTCATAGAAAATTAAACTTAAATAGTTTTGCTGTATATTTTATGACTTCAGTAGACGTATATTAAATAATATTTGGTGACAACAAAATATATATACTACAACTAACACCAAATTTATGCATTAAAATGAAAAAATTGACCCAATGCAGGACACGCTTACCTACTAATAATAAGATTTTAATTCCTGGTGGATCTGAGGTACCTAGGGACAAATAATAATAATTTACTGTATATTTTGTGAAACAGAATATCATCTTCAACTGCAATATGAGCTGTTACACTCTATTGAACCTGATTAGAACAAGATCAGTTGCTTGACCCAACGCTCTCCAAGCAGTGTCCCAATGCAGGCCATAGTGGCCTGCATTGGGACGATTTTTTCCAGTGAGGAAAATACTAAATTTTTATGGCTTATTCTTGCAATAATGTAGTAGTATATAGCACATTCGATTGATTAAACGTTGCTCTTTCTGATAATGACAACAAAATATATGCACTACAACTAATACCAATTGTATGCATAAAAATGTAAAAATTGACCCAATGCAGGACATTCTCCCCTACAATATATCAAACATCGAGACCGAGACAGTGGGGATAGAGACAGTGGGATCCGAGACCGAGACACAACGTCACACAAGGTCCGAGACAGTTGATAGATCATTATAATAACGCCTATATCGTTCCATTCAACTGTCCAATTTCTGTTTGAAAGTGTTCAAGCTTACTGCAGATCGTATTTCCTGTGGTGTTCGGTTCCAGTGATCCACAATTCTTTGGCTAAAACGAACTTTCTAATGTCTAATCGCACCCGCTTACGACATAGTTTCAGATTGTACGGTTCCGGTGATCCACCGGTTCCACCGGTGTCAAATGCAGCTGTAGCCTGTAGATCTTGATTTTCAGAACAAATAGGCCTACTGTGACACCTAGGCAGGAGCATACTTACATAACTTATAGAAACATTCCGGTGATCAGATTTCCTGGAAAGTTGCTGCCCTCTGGAAGAAGTTTTTCATCGATATTTTCGAGTCCATGTAGAATTTTGTAAGTCTCAATAGGATCACCTCTCATTCTTCTTCTTTCCAAGGAAAGTTAAGATACCCAGGTGTTGAAGCTTTTCTTCATACGGCATCCTAGCCAAACATCTGTCGAGTTTAGTAGCTCTCTCTTGTATTTTTACCAGGCATTCAATGTCTTTTTTAGTAAGGGTTCAAAACTTGGACTAGTTGTTCTGATCATATATATATATATATCGCATATAATATATATATATATATTATATATTTATATATATATATATAATATATATATTATATATATATATTATATATATATATGTAGGTCCTATGTAGACCTACATTGTGTTGAAGCTGTCAATATCTATCTGCTTGAAATTCTTTTTTATAAATGTCCAGAACAGTTAGGCCTACTGACATTGCCTTGCTTGTTGACTTTCAGCATTGTTGGCTCCACTTCAGATCTTCTTCGATCCATACTACAAAGTCATTTTCTTGTGTCATCTCGTTTAGAAAACTGTATTATTTTTTCCGTCAAACTTACTTGCTTCTAAAGTAGGCCTACACATAAAATGCCTTTTTTCTCTCCTTGAAGTGTGTTACCAGTTCACTGAATCCTTTGCTTATAAATCTGCTCTGATCGTTTCGTTCACTTTGTTTCTAATTGTTTTAGACGTTTCATAATACATATTTTGTCTGGTCATTGCAGAAGACTACTTTCAGTGGTCTTGGTTTCTTTGACACCTTCCTCCTTTGCTTGTTCAGCCTTTTCTGTAGACTGCTTCAATGACTTACGACTTGACTTCCGCTCTATCGTGGTCACATAGCAAAATGTTTACAATTGTTGTTCCCGCTTTGGCTTTGTAAATCGTGAAAATTTGAAAAGCTGTTGCTGATACAAATACTACAATTGCCCTATGTCGGAGGTATTGTTTTAAATTTATATTGAAAACAATGCAATCGTTCTGTGACCTTAAAGTCCCGCTTCTTATTTACTTTCACTATTACAGAGATGTTTAATGTCGTGAAATTAAACAAACTAATTAATAAATGCTACAAAAGTTTAGTCAATGCTTCGCTTCCTACAGAGTGAAATTAATATTTGTGAACTTTATGCAGAGCAAAGTCAACAGCTGGCAAGTTTTGTAAATAATTCCAATCCAGAGTAACTTGCAACAGGATTCAATTTTGGCTTTGCAGAAAATCATATCTGAAACATAAGCTAAGACAATTCATAATCATTTGTGATGTCGGAAAGCATTTCTTTCAGCGGTTCATTTGGAAATTCCACTGGCAATCCAGCACAAGAAAACATGTACAATTTAGAGAAATGTCACAAATCATTAATGCTAGATGACACAAAGGAAACTGAGAAAAGCCGCTCCGAAGAAAAGACATACGTATGCGAGCTCTGTAAGAAAATATTCCAGTACGACTATTACCTAATTAGACACATGAAACTTCACACTGAAAGAAGAGCATACCTTTGCCAGGTATGTCAGAAGACATTTTCATGGACTTCAGGTCTGAGACGTCATGAAAAAGCTCACTGTGGAGATGATAAACCATTTCTGTGTCAGATGTGTAAACAAGTATTTTCCAGATCTTCTGACCTACAAATCCATGTTAGAATCCATACTGGAGAGAAACCGTACCAATGCAATTTATGCTCGAAAGCATTCACACGCAAATCTGTTCTAAAGACTCATCTGATAATTCACACTGAAGATAAACCATATCAATGTCAGTTATGCCAGAAGATGTTCAAATTTCATTCCAAGCTGAAGATTCACAGAAGAACCCATACGGGAGAAAAACCATTTCAGTGTGAGACATGTAAACAAGTGTTTTCTTCTTGTTCCACTCTAAAAAAACATTTTAGAATTCATACTGGAGAGAAGCCCTATCTATGCCAGGTGTGTCTCAAAAGGTTTTTCTTTTCGTTTGCTCTACGAAACCATTTTAAAATTCACACAGGAGAAAAGCCATACCAATGCCGGTTTTGCCAAAAAGCATTAACACAGCATTCAAATCTGCAGGTTCACGAGAGAACTCATACTGCAGAGAAACCTTACCTGTGCCAGTTATGTCAGAAATCATTTTCAAAGTTTGAAGGTCTGAAAATTCACATGAGGCAGCGGCTCCATACTGGACATACTGCAGATAAACAATACCCATGTCTGCTATGCCCTAAACTAAAGTGTTCGCAACCAATTATAAATTAAAGTTTCACACGAGAAGCCACACTGGAGAGAGGCCGTACAAATGCCAGGTATGTCAAAGAAGCTTTTCTCAATCTTGCAGTCTAAAACTTCATGCAGGAACTCATACCGGAGAGAAACCGTACCAATGCCACTTATGTGAGTTTAAAACAAGTAATAAAAGTAGTCTAACCAGACACATGAAAACACATACCGGAGAGAAACCATATCTTTGTCAGGTATGTCAGAAGAAATTCGCGGACACGTCTAATCTGAGACGTCACGAGGCAACCCACCTTGGAGAGAGACGCTATCTTTGCGAGACTTGTAAAAAAACATTTCCCAATCCATCAGAACTACAGATTCATGTCAGAACCCATACTGGAGAGAAACCATACCAATGCCAGCTATGTCCAAAAGCTTTCGCTATCCGTAAATCTTTAAGGAATCACACGAGAACTCATACCGGGGAGAAACCTTTCCAATGCCAGATATGCAGAAAAGAGTTTTCGCAATCTTGCAGTTTAGCATATCATGTTAAAGCCCACACCGGAGAGAAACCTTACCAATGCGAGGTATGTGAGAAAAAGTTTGTCGTAGCTGCCACTCTAAAATGTCATGCAAGAATTCATAATGGGGAGAAAATGCACCATTGCCAGGTATGTGAGTTTAAGACAAACAGAAAAGATGGTCTAAGGAGACACATAAGAACACATACTGGCGAGAAATCATACCTTTGCAAGGTATGTCAGAAAACATTCGCCAACACTTCATGTTTGAAAAATCATGAAACAAACCACTCTTCAGAGAAGGCACTTGTGTCATATTTGTTTCATATGTAGGCCACCTGGATAACGCCATTTGAATGGCATTCATACATTACAATATTCTCACGCATTAATTTCTGTTGTGCAGTTTCGCAACCTTTGCTGATTCGTCCAGTTTAAAAATCTTGCTGAAACGTGTACTGGTGATTAAACCTATCTCTGCAGGTTAATTATGTCACAAATTATTGTAATTCAAAAGTAATAAAAGCCCACATCAGACGCCATAATCGAGAGAGACTCTGTCTGTGACATTTATGCCCGAAACCGTTCTGACACTCTTCTGCGTTTACAACAGTACTGATAAAATGGCCTATTATACAAAAGCAGCTAACAGTTCTAAAAAAGGTTTTCTCGATCTAGTGTTTTAAGTTACAGTTCATTCTGGGGAGAAACCGCAAAAATTCCAGATGTGTGGTACACAACAGATAATTTATAGCCAGCTACAAAGGGACATACTGAAGAGAAGCTATTCATTTGTCAGGAAAGTCAGAAACTTTATCATGTCCTTCAAGTCTTAAAGGACATTCATGTCAACCAACAGACATTAATGAAGCCGTAATGAAGAGAAACTATTTCTGTATCGCGTTTGTTGAAAGCATTCTGCTCTGCCAACCATACTTTATGGAATCTTAAAATGCTAGTCTTCCGGAAAAAGTCAATCACACATTCTATGCATCGTAAGGACCATATCAAAAGCCAGAGAAAGTCATCTGAAATGAAAGATTTTCCCATGTTGAGGGTGAAAAGTCATGTAAAGGAGAATATTGTGGAGGCTGCATGTTTGGTGGTGTTTCTGGTATACATGAGAAATAATTTGTAAAGTACTTTTAGCCATAGATATACTTCTCTCTGACTGTCACGACCCTGGCTCACCATAGCGATAGAAGGCCCTGGTCGTGATATATTACAACGGTGAGAGCGAGGGTTTTTATAATATTTAATATAAAAGTATAACGGCAGAGATATCTACAACAAACTCTCGAGGCACACTCGGCGTATTATTGTAAGCTGACGACTTCCAACGTTTCTAAGCGTTCTCGGCCTAAGCTGAATGCTGGAACGTTCTCTTGATTCAATTTTACTTAGCGCGATGATGTTACAGTTACAGCCTGCCAACGCCCGTAGTGTCCTCTTGCGGTCGGTCTTACAAGGCCTTATATACCGTTCGCTTATCTCTTTTACGACGCATCGGCCGTGGTAATAGAATGTCTGTCCTTTGAGCTCGGGCGTATCGAATCATCCCTGACGAATTGGTTCTCTGCGGGTCGTCTCTGGTTCCCCCTCACTGCTTGTCGGTGATGACGCCCGTGGGGAGTCGTTATCTTGCGGCCGAGGCGTAGATGTCTTTCCGACCGTTGGCAGTTGACCGCGTTGACCCCTTCACCTCTGGTGGTACGATGGAGAGCCCTTCCGGTCCGCTTCTATAGCGCCCTTCTGTCAGGCTCGTTACTGGCTGGAATGCTGTGGCCGTGACACTGACACATCAAAAAGAATTATTGGATGGCGTTGACCATTTAAAGAGGTGGGACAGTTTGCTTATAAAGAAAAAAGATTGATGTAGGCCTAGAGACTAAACAGTTCACTGAAAAAATGAAGAGACTTGGAATGATAGAAATCTTGGAATGCAATACATCATCCAGCACCTCTTCACAGGCAAGATCTTTCAGGCCTCTTCACAGGCGCTGAAAGATCTCGCCTCTTCACAGGCGAGGTCTGTCAGTGCCTTAAGCAAGGCGACATCATCCAGCGCCTCTTCACAGGCGAGATCATTCAGCGCCTCTTCACAGGCGAGATCATTCAGCGCCTCTTCCCAGGCGAATTCTTTCGGCGCCTCTTCACAGGCGAGATCATTCAGCGCCTCTTCACAGGCGAATTCTTTCGGCGCCTCTTCACAGGCGAGATCATTCAGCGCCTCTTCACAGACGAATTCTTTCAGCGCCTCTTCACAGGCGAGATCTTTTAGCGCCTCTTCACAGGCGAGATATTTCAGCGCCTCTTCCCAGGCGAGATCTTTTAGCGCCTCTTCACAGGCGAGATCTTTCAGCGCCTCTTCACAGGCGAGATCATTCAGCGCCTCTTCACAGGCGAATTCTTTCAACGCCTCTTCACAGGGGAGATCTTTCAGGCCTCTTCACAGGCGAATTCTTTCGAGGTCTGTCAGTGCCTTTAAGAAAGGCGACATCATCCAAGCACCTCTTCACAGGCAAGATCTTTCAGGCCTCTTCACAGGCGCTGAAAGATCTCGCCTCTTCACAGGCGAGGTCTGTCAGTGCCTTAAGGAAGGCGATATCATCCAGCGCCTCTTCACAGGCGAGATCATTCAGCGCCTCTTCACAGGCGAGATCTTTCAGCGCCTCTTCACTGATGAGATCTTTCAGCGCCTCTTCACAGGCGAGGTCTGTCAGTGCCTTAGAAAGGCGACATCATCCAGCACCTCTTCACAGGCAAGATCTTTCAGCGCCTCTTCACAGACGAGGTCTTTCAGCGCTTCTTCACAGACGAGATCTTTCAGCGCCTCTTCACATACGAGATCTGTCACCGCCTCTTCACAGACGAGATCTTTCAGCGCCTCTTCACAGACGAGATCTTTCAGCGCCTCTTCACAGGCGAGGTCTGTCAGTGCCTTAAGAAAGGCGACATCATCCAGCACCTCTTCACAGGCAAGATCTTTCAGGCCTCTTCACAGGCGAGGTCTTTCAGCGCCTCTTCACAGGCGAGGTCTGTCAGTGCCTTAACAAAGGCGACATCATCCAGAGCCTCTTCACTGACGAGATCTTTCAGCGCCTCTTCACAGGCGAATTCTTTCAGCGCCTCTTCACAGGGGAGATCTTTCAGCGCCGCCTCACAGGCGAGGTCTGTCAGTGCCTTAAGAAAGGCGACATCATCCAGCACCTCTTCACAGGCGAGATCATTCAGCGCCTCTTCACATGCGAATTCTTTCAGCGCCTCTTCACAGGGGAGATCTTTCAGGCCTCTTCACAGGCGAATTCTTTCGAGGTATGTCAGTGCCTTAAGAAAGGCGACATCATCCAGCACCTCTTCACAGGGAAGATCTTTCAGGCCTCTTCACAGGCGCTGAAAGATCTCGCCTCTTCACAGGCGAGGTCTGTCAGTGCCTTAAGAAAGGCGACATAATTCAGCGCCTCTTCACAGGCGAGATCATTCAGCGCCTCTTCACAGGCGAGATCTTTCAGCGCCTCTTCACAGGCGAGATCTTTCAGCGCCTCTTCACAGACGAGATCTTTCAGCGCCTCTTCACAGGCGAGATCTTTCAGCGCCTCTTCACAGGCGAGATCTTTCAGCGCCTCTTCACAGACGAGATCTTTCAGCGCCTCTTCACAGGCGAGATCTTTCAGCGCCTCTTCACAGGCGAGATCTTTCAGCGCCTCTTCACAGACAAGATCTTTCAGCGCCTCTTCACAGGCGAGATCTTTCAGCGCCTCTTCACAGGCGAGGTCTGTCAGTGCCTTAAGAAAGGCGACATCATCCAGCACCTCTTCACAGATGAGATCTTTCTTCGCCTCTTCAAAGGACGAAACATGATCTCTCATTTATCTAGCAGAAACGCAGCCAATATTCGCAAATTATAGCAAAAAATCACATATCTGCTATCTTCAGACCCAAGGACCTATTACCCTACCACAAGAAAGCTGTGCGGACAATGAGTCAATGACGATGACGTCATCAACAATCAGACGGGCGGAAATACTGTCTATACGATTATTATTATCGCATCGCTCGCTCTGTTTTAGACTTGTTAATAATAATAATATAATAATAACAATATTATTATTACTAATAATTAATAAAAAATATTATTATTATTATTTTTATTATTATTTTTATTATTAATATCATTATTAGTATTAATAATGGCAATAGTTAAGTAAGTAAGTAAGCATATTCTTTACTAAGCCGGTTGCAGGAGAGCTGGCCACGCAGGTATAGGCCTACCGCTCATTTTGAATCAACGGACTTGTGTACTGGGCTTTGCGTGGACCAGATGACATTAGCTTACGATGATTTAAACTAGTGTCGGTCTGTGATCGAAATTTCAGAAGTGTCACGAAATTTGCAGAGTCTTTCACTATGTCCGCGAAGGGAAATGTTTTGCTGACCGTACAATTGGAAGGACTGCCGAGGCGCGCAGCGCCGAGCAGGGGGGGAGGGGGAAGAAATTTTTTTGAATGTCCACACTGTAATGGTAGCAATTTAAGCTGTCATCTGAACAAAATTGCTCTATTATTTCAGTCCTGATAGGAACCAGCTGTTACTCGTAGCTACGATGTAGTTTGAGTCGTGTTTTAGTTTGACTGCAGACAATACTTGCAAATCAGACATTTATTGAAATTACTATAAAAACTAGAAAATAGTTCAATTTTATAAACAATATATACGTGCTTTGTAGTTTCCTACATTCTTTTGAGTTCTTTTATAACAGTATTGAATTTATACATTGTGTTGCATTTTACATAGAAATCACAAAACAAAATGTCAATATTCATAAGAAATGATTTCGAAGCATGAAAAACATAAAAATATGACTAAAAAAAATTTTGCAATTATTTATTTCGGGGGGGGGGTTTGAACCCGTGTCACTAAAATTTGCAGAGTCTTTCACTAGGCCTACTTGTATGTCCGCGAAGGGAAATGTTTTGCTGACCGTATACAATAACAAAGTCTGCACAATAGAAATTCAACGAATAATAGTAATCTAGATTGTCAAAATGTAATCTAAATGGTTAAAAATGTTGAGAGCGGTTAAAATCTTTACGCAGTTGTGTAATTGCGTAATGCTAGTTACGCGCATGATACGTAGGCCTACGGTTGCTATAGAAACGCGTTTAGGCCTGTCTCTTGTATTTTCGTTTATTTAATAGCCTCTGCAGACATGCAGAGGCCCACACCCTGCAAAAGACTGCCATCTAAGAACAGTGTTTAATCTAGACGTCTCTGGGGGGTAAAGTTCCCCCCAGGATTGAGTTTCCCCCCCAGAAAAATTAAAGAGATGAAATTATGTATAGAAAGTGTGAAATTTATGGATAATTGCAGGATTTATCGCGCCTTTTCTGTGGTGAGGGGAAAACTGTTGTTGAAAAACTATCGTTACTACCCCCCCTCGAAAATTTTCCTTGGAAAAGTCTTGTTACTACCCCCCTCGAGAAAATTGCTCGGGTCCTCAGCTTTTATGAACTGTTGAAATAATCGGGATCCCCCCCAGAACCGTCAATTCCCCCGACAGCAAAGGGACTAGATTAAACACTGATCTAAGCCCACATTACCGTATATTTTAATGGGTAATGATACTAATGGATGATCGAGACCTATGATCGAGGGATCTGTAGGCCTACATGTGCGGGTCCCATTTGGTAATATTGGTCCTAAATATTATTAGATTATAGGCTCCATTTGGGCATGTTAGCTAGCAGGGAACTGAAAACTGAAACGAATGGCGATAATTTATTCGTATCCGTGCATCGCCGCCAAATGTCTGGCGTTATGGATCGATGATGATGACGGCGAGTTCCAATCACCGTAAGCGTATCAACACTGTAATGACAGCAGAGTTGTATTGTCTCGAGACACTGTCTCGGTCTCGAGACGTCTCGAGACAGGTTTTTCGATGTCTCGGTCTCGGTCTCGGTCTCGGACCTCACTGTCTCGGTCTCGGTCTCGGTCTCGAGATCATTTCTCGACTTTTTGGAAACTGTCTCGAAACGAAAGTCTTGTCTTTTTGGAAACTATCTCGAAGCGAAAGTCTTGTTCTCTTGTAGTAGCGGTCTCCAAAGTTCTCGTACAAACTGTATTTCGTTCGGAACTTCGTACAGCATTGCGCTGTAAAATTGTCTTGTGCCGTATGGATAAATAGTTAATCGGAAGTGCTAAAAAGACAGGAAGTTTAAAAAGCGGTGTTTCTGGTATTAAGATTTAAGAGTATTGAAAAAAGCAGTCTTAAGTTTGCACTTTTAGTCCAAAATTTCCAAATATCTTAGTAGCGGTCTCCAAAGTTCTCGTACAAACTGTATTTCGTTCGGAACTTCGTACAGCATTGCGCTGTAAAATTGTCTTGTGCCGTATGGATAAATAGTTAATCGGAAGTGCTAAAAAGACAGGAAGTTTAAAAAGCGGTGTTTCTGGTAGCCTATTAAGATTTAAGAGTATTGAAAAAAGCAGTCTTAAGTTTGCACTTTTAGTCCAAAATTTCCAAATATCTTAAAATGTCTCATAAAGAACCTGAAATCGTGAAATATGCATTCACGCAGTTTAAAATCAATGAAAACCAAAATTTAAATATCATGTCGTTCGTCGTTTGTGTAAAACCAACATAGGCTAAGCGAAACTCTTTTAACAACATCTAGTTTCTCAAGGTGAGTGATGTGACTTTGTTGGTTTAAATTTTAGAATCATTTAGAAGATCTCTGAATGGCTGAAATATTTAATTTCTTTATAGTTTATACAATTCAGGTGATCGGCTGATTTCAGTGACTTGATTAACCTTGTATTAGACTTCAAAAGTTGAGAAATATTGTTTCGGGACTTGTGCATTTCACTCGTTTTGAAATGTCTCGAACTGTCTCGGACATGGTGTCTCGTCTCGGTCTCGGTCTCGGACCCCACTGTCTCGGTCTCGGTCTCGGTCTCGAACCCCACTGTCTCGGTCTCGGTCTCGGTCTCGAGTTTTATGTCTCGTATACAAGTCTGCTGTGATGTAATGTAATGTAATGTAATGTAATGTAATGTAATGTAATGTAATGTAATGTAAATCTTCGAAATTTCTCAGCGCCCACAAAAGCCACGTCAGGGAGACCAGCTTAAACGCCGGCGCTATATCAAATCAAGTCCGCAATAGCCAAACACTGTTGATCTCTGATCAGCTGACGCACTCAGACAGATGTCAAAGTACGTTGTTTCCCATTGGCCAGCATCTCATGGACCGACGACAATCAACCAATAGAAGGGCTTTTTACAAAACGAAACACTCTGGCAGCCAATCAACGTCCTCCTTTTAGTTGAGACGGGTTTAGCATCTATGGTCGTATGTTGCGATGGAAGCCAACGACAGAAATTATTAACGAAACTTTAAGAATAATAATAATAACGGATTATGATCAAAAGTTCTTAAATCTGGTGCACGAAACATTGTAGCTGAATTAGAAATGGCGGCCATCAACGACAGCGTTTTGTCGATTCCGCTCCAATTAACGGGACAGATTGAGAATTTGCTCGATTTGATGCCAAGCAATCCATTGAGGGAAGGTTTTGCCATTCAATGGATCTACATGACCAACAACTTCAGCAAGTTTCAGATTGCAACATTCGGATCACTTTTGGTTCATGAGGTTTTCTAACTTTCTGACGAGGATTTGTCATTCATCCTTTCATTCATTCTGAGAATTTATATAGCGCCTCTTCAAGAGACCTTCGCAGAGGTGCTCCCAGCCAAGCCACAGGTAAAAAAGTGATTTGCCACTCTGATATCATCAATCAGTCAATCAATTTGAATTTAAGTTTATATGGAGCCCTTCAAGATCTCTACTTATGGAGAGACGTTCAGAGTCATTAGTGTATTGGTTAGCGTGCTGGACTGTCAATCGAAAGGTCGGGGTTCAAATCCTCACCAAGAAAGAATTCTAGAAATTTTGTTCAAGATTCCTGCCCCACTTGTGCCCCTAGTTAACTCAGCTATTATGAGTACGGTACTCTGACCGTACGCTGTCGAGTGAGGGAGAGGACTGGCTACCAGCCCTCATGTGCCGAGGCTAAAAAAAATAAGTCATACCCGTGGGTGCCTCAGGGCTAGCTTAACACTTTAACTATGAGCTGCATTGTTTCACAGTCACTTTTATTGCACAGTTTTTGCACTCTTGTCATTAAAGTGTTACATGTGCGTCAAGTTGGGACTGCTCTTCTTAATTCTTAGCTATTTATTAAAGGAACAACATTCTGTCTGCTCCTATTGATTGATTAAGTGAAAATATTTATATAGCGCCCCTTCAAGATTATCTACTCAGGAGTGCAAAATAGAACAGTCTTGAGGTTAGAGAAGAACATTGCCGCAATCCCACTCACAGTCACAGCATCAACAGAGGTGCAGCATTGCTAAATATGCCACTATCTTATAATAATAAATAATAATAATATCTTTTCTTTAATAAGCGCCTGACAAACGCACTGCGCTGTAGCCTACATTTACATGTTATGCAATTGAAACAATCTTAACTACTAACAGAACAGACAGCTTGCAATACAACGGCGCTAATAGCAGCCTACAAAAGCATATCCGCCCAATGGGGGCTCGAACTCAGTACCTCTCGGTCTCTGTGCCAGATGTTATCCAATGCGCCACGGCCCCCCTAATGCACAGGATTGGTCAAAGCAAAAGTTCTTAGTCTCAGAATAATCATTCTCTCTCTTTCACTCTCGTCTACATCCGCTAGATATTTACTTGTGCGGGACCTTTATGAGGAACTTAAGCTTTGTTTGTGTCTTTCAGGTGATCTTCTTTCTGCTCTGTTTGCCTGGTTTCTTGTTTCAATTTATGCCGTTCATGCAACGATTCAAGATTCAACAAGTAAGTAACTCTTCCAAAGAAATTGCTTCTAGCTATGAATGTGGCAGTCGTTGCAATTTGTGATCTTACTTATTATAGTATCTGATGATGGCATGCTGTTACTGTCTGTTCACAAAGGCCTTGTGTATTTGGAGCTATTTGCATCCAAGTCTACTTGAGGGTGCTTGATAGTGTAGTGGTTAGCATGCTGGACTGTCAATCGGGAGGTAAGGGGTTCAAATCCCTGCCAGGGTAGAAATTTCGTTTGAGAGATCTGCTCCACCTGCATGCTCTAGCCAACTCAGCTATGATGAGTAGGCCTACACTTAATTTACACTGTCGGTTGGAAGATGAGACGCAAGGGAGAGGACTGGCTACCTGCCCTCATATGTTGAGGCTAAGAAATTGAAGTTGCTAACACTTCCTTGTTCCTACCCATGGCTGCCTCAGGGCTAGCATAAGGGACTGTGGATGCCCTGCGCTTGGCTTTCGAATGGCGCTTTGGAAGTCTGAAGATTACAATTACCATTCTTTCTAATTCTTCAAATGAAATGCTACTTACCGATATGTACTTGTCAGTTGTCATTATGACTGCTTTTCTATCAATAATTGTATTGTATTGTATTTAAATATTTATAAAGCGCCTCTCACAGTGCACACCAATCAGAGGCGCTCAATAATCTATTGATGCATCAGGGCACTGCTGTGATTTTAAGGATTTGTCAATGGCACTGAATGCCTATTTAGGGCCAATTCTTGGGGACCTTATGGTGGCTGTGTCATCAAAGTGTAATGTCATGTAAATTTTTGGTAAATTTTACAAATGCTAGGCATTTATTTTTAACCAGAATTTTGTGGTACCCAGTTAGTGAGAATTCACTGAGAAGAGAATGCTGACCTTGCTCAACAGGGAACATTACTCTATGTCCTGTCTATATAAGTTGTTACTTAGCGTATTGGTGACTTTTTGTGACTGAAAACATGAATAGCATAATCCCTCTCTATAAACTGGGACTTGAGAATTAATTGAATAATGGTGGAAACATATTTAAAGTATATTATGCTGAAATACATCATTATTAGTGCATTGGCCTACAATTTTACCTCAATAATTTATATGGATTTTACACTTACCCTAAAATCAAAGGCACTCAATGCTTGTGGTCCGTAATGGTATTAAAGCTTCCATTTCAGTGTGCAAGTTGGGGCGGAAGGTGGCTGAATGGTAACACACTGGCATGAAGATCAGAAGGATCGATACCTGCTAGCCCCATGAGGTTGACTCAGCCATCCACTCCCTAGGGGACGACTTAAACTGAGCAGTATAACAGATGGGCTGCCATACAGTTAAATGCGACTCCTGTTCAACTTATCACCTGTTGCTCCTGTATCATGTGACCTTACTGCATACTTATCAGTTTGATTTAATGAACAAATATTATTATATTAAGTTGTTCCAAACTGGGTTTGAAAGCAGCCAAGTTTATGAGCCTAGGTTTCTTTGTGTTTTATGGATAAATTCTTCTGTGTCCCAAGTTCATGATTTTTAATGTTTGCGCATAGGACAAACCAGAGACTGTAGGAAGCCAATGGAAATGCTTGAAGCTGGTGATGTTTAGTCAATTTCTAATACAGGTCAGTCTTCGAACCTCATTTCATGGGCTGATTAGTTGCTGTTTAACAACACTGTGTCATAACAAAGATGATTAGCGCCGCCCTCCTCCTTTCTTCAGGGTTGGGACTGGCACTACCACGTGTAGAATAGTGGTGGAGTTACATTATTTCATGGGGTTACATCTACCGGTAATGTATTTGAGTTTAGTTCGTGTTATTTGTGCATCAGAAGATGATTTGTTAGATATTTTTTTAGACAAGTGGAACCTATAACTTCCAATGCTGCTCCATGTATGGTGGTTTTATGTGGTAGCTTTTCTCAGTAGAGTTATTTCTGAAAATGGTTTCAAATTTTGAAAAGGGTTGATATAAAATGGCTTTTTTCTGTGCATTTTGTTGAACTGTACTATACGAAAGTTGAATTTTTCCTGATGTAATTTTCTTCTACTGGGACCACTCAATTTCAACCATGTTTTATGAGCATGTGACTGATGCTCAGTTATGGTATTTTTGTTAATTGGGCTGTTGTTTTTGGTTGACAGTTTCCAATGATTTTTGGCACATACGCATTCACTGAAATGTTTGGCATACCTTACGACTGGGACCAAATGCCACGCTGGTATGTCATCGCAGCACAGGTATACATACACTGTTCTCCTCTTGGTAGTGGTAATTGCAAATTTATATAGCGCCACTTCAAGAGAAACTCATCAGAGGCTCCTAATGCAATAAAACGACATTCGAACAAGTGTTTGCAGTAAAAGAGACAAAGAGAGGCTGAGAAGTTCATGTTGCAGGTTAATTGGGTTAATTTTCTTCCTCTATTTTGTTTTCACTATCAACAATAGCAATTAATGTGTACACATTCACTCATGGTTTCCCAACATATGGCAAATAGATGAATGTCATAACCTAGGTTTTCTGCCTGTTCTGCTCAATGATTTGCTTTTTGTTACCTCCTATATTTATTGATGTATAAATATGATGTTTTGTTACTTGAAGCAATAAAAAACTATGGTTATGGCTATGGTTATGGTTAAATGAATACTTCTGAGGTGCTATAAATATACTTGATTACACATCTTGTAATGTTTAATTTGACATGTGCAATGTATTCTAGTAGACTTATGTAGAAATTAGGAGTTGTGTGCCTAGGCCTATGTCTTTACGGGTTCTATGGCAAATGCATTATATACAACTATCTCAGTCAGGTTGCGTGGTTCGCAATGAACGGCTGGTATCATCACATAAAACTCAAAGCATTTCAGGCTCGTGATGCACAAGTGAAAGGCTTTTAAATGCATTTAGAAGCTTATGGGTCTTTTTAAATGCATTTTAGACTCTCATTTCAGAAGCTTCTGGTTCTTTTGCAACGTATGTGTTATTATGAACTTCTTTGTATTGATGTTTGTTGACACTTCTTTGTATTGATGTTTGTTGACACTTCTTTGTATTGATGTTTGTTGACACTTCTTTGTATTGATGTTTGTTGACACTTCTTTGTATTGATGTTTGTTGACACTTCTTTGTATTGATGTTTGTTGACACTTCTTTGTATTGATGTTTGTTGACACTTCTTTGTATTGATGTTTGTTGACACTTCTTTGTATTGATGTTTGTTGACTGCCAATGTCTTTATGTTTCAAATGTGCATCACGATCTTGAATGGATTTGCATTGTTGGATCACTAATCTTCTGCAGAACTACCCTTCAGTCCAAGGTTCCCCAAGCACACCTCTGAGGACTTGGGACTCGACTGGACTGTTAATCGAGAGGTCGGGAGATCAAATCCCCGCCAGGGCAGAAATTTGGTTCAAGATTTCTGCTCCTCCTGCACCCCTAGCCAACTCGGCTATAATGAGTACACTGACTATACTCTATAGGTGGGAAGATGAAACGGTGAGGGAGAGGACTGGCCACCTGCTCTCATATGCCGAGGCTAAGAAAATGAAGTTGCTAACATTTCATATCCATGGCTGCCTCTCAGGCTAACTTAGAGGACCGCTTTTCTTTTTCTACCTGACATTACCTTGTAGGTGTTGGCCTGTGCAGTCATCGAAGACACGTGGCATTACTGGGTTCACAGACTGATGCACGATAAGCGTCTCTACAAGTACGTCCACAAAGTCCATCACAATTTCCAGTCGCCATTTGGAATGACGGCCGAGTATGCACATCCAGTAGAAACAGTTGGTGAGTAATATTAATAATAATAATATCTTTTCTTTAATCAAGCGCCTGACAAACGCACTGCGCTGTACATTTACATGTTATGCAATTGAAACAATCTTAACTACTAACAGAACAGACAGCCTGCAATACACGGCGCTAATAGCAGCCTACAAAGCATGTCCGCCCAACGGGACTCGAACTCGGTACCTCTCGCTATCTACGCCAGTGTGTTATCCAATGTGCTATCGGGCCTAAGCATATTGAACAAGATTTTGATATTGTCACTGTGGACTATAGGTGGACTTCAATTTAGTCATGAAGTAGAATCCATCTTACATTATCTGCAGATGGTGGTTAAAATATTGAGTGCCTCGTATAATAAGATTATCAGTTTTGGCTGCTAAAGTCCACTATGCATATCTTTGCTTGCTGTGTGGCCTTGTTAAAAGAAAGGGCAATATACAGGTTCACAATAAGCATTGGTTTAATTTAGAAGCGCTTTTCTTACATTTTGTTTGTTGGCATTCATTTGGAATTTCTCATTTCAATCCGTGTCAAAACTCTTTAAAAATAAGTCATAATGAGTTGGAACAGAATATGGGTCATTATCTCGTAAGTTGTAATAATAATAATAATCATAATAATAATAATAATAATAATAACTGGTGAACCCAGAGAGTCAAGTTTCTTATTCTAGTTTTGTGTTAAATAAACGAATAATATTATGATGATGATTCCAGCGTATCTCCATCACAATACAACTCTTCAACGCCGTTGCTTTCAGTGGTTCTTTCATTAAACCCCTATAATTGACATGGATGAGGGGTAGCCGTTCCAGAATACACCATTTTTATAATTTATAAGTCCCTGGGAATGAAGTACCTCAGGGCAACAAAGTATAATAATAATAATAATGACATTTTATAAGGTGCCGTAACACAGCCAAGCCGTTACATGGGCATCTCACAGTCAAAAATAATGTTGTTGAATAGAATATGGGTCTTAAGTTAAATGAGTTGGAACAGAATATGAGTTATTATCTGTTAGGTTGTAATGAGTTGTAACAGAATATGGGTCACGTTGTGCTTGCATTCGCTTGGATCTGTCTGATACTGACAAATTTGGTTGCAATAAAAAAATACTTGACTTAACTCACACAGAAATTGAATGTATTTTTGGTTGTGCATCTGACTGACTGGTTTGTTTGTTGCAATTAGTTTTAGGTTTCGGTTTCTTCATTGGCATCTTGTTGCTGTGCAACCACATGGTGATGATGTGGGCCTGGGTGTCCTTCCGTCTCATGGAAACCATTGACGTACACAGCGGCTACGATGTTCCCTTTCTCAACCCAATGCACCTCCTACCCGGCTACGCAGGAGCTCGCTTCCACGATTTCCATCATTATAACTTTGTGGGCAATTACTCTTCAACGTTCGTCTGGTGGGATCGACTTCTGGGAACAGACCAACAGTACAAAGAATTCTGTAATAAGAACACGCACCAGAAGAAACTGCAGTAGCAGAATCATATAAAGACAAATTAATGACTCTTTTTGTTGTGTATATAATTATCTCACATAAGCATCACTGTGGTAAAACCAAAAGCATTTGTAGGTAAATTATCTAGCATAAATGTATTCTTCCACCAAAACTGTTTAACCCTTTCGTGTCCGAATTATTTCTTGGACAACAACAAAATATTTGAAGTGTTTTTTAAAGAGATATGTGCAATATGTTGTGCCACCAATAAAAAATTTGCAATTAACTACTGTCTAATTAAGATTTTAAAACTTTAATTACGCGCGTTGCCATATGGATACACCAGACACGAAAGGGTCAAAAGCTCTAAAAGAAGAAGAAGAGCAGTCAATTAAGCAAACCCCGAAGTAGCCATGGGTACGAATTGTTAGCGACTTCATGTTTTTAGCCTCAGAATGTGAGGGCAGGCAGCCAGTCCTCTCCCTCGCCGTCTCATCTTCCCAGTATAACATCAGCTTCTGGTTAGTAATTAATTTAGAAAAATTAATTAATAATTGGCACAATGTCCAGACATGAACTACATACATGTAGAGTGTATTTAATAGAGCAAAGTTAAACTTAAGAAGAGAAGTTAGAAATAGAAGCAGCATATTTAAATAAAATAATACAACCTTTCTACTCTTACTCTGTCAAGGTCCCGTGAAAACCTTAATACAATAAATATCCAATAATAAAATACTAATAATATCCAAACGCAAGTCATTTTCCAAAAGGCTACTTTCATTGTTTACATTACCAAATTACGCTATTTGTGTACACAAACAGTCGAGCTTCTTCTTTCTCCTCCGTCAAGTATTCGCTGACGATAAGGCTCTAACAAAACTTCTCCATTTCGGCCGGTCTCTTGCGAGTTAATTTTGTTAGAGTTTCTTGGTCTCTTGCCAGGCGGTGACCAGTCCTCTCCAGGTAGGGTAAGGAGATCGTTGGGCCATTTTGGCCTCTTCCGGTCTGAGGTGTCCTTCCAACACCTGCCTCCTGCGTTGGCCAGCTGTTTCAGGGTTCCTGGTGAGCCTTTCCACCTCGCGAAACGCCCAAGGTCGAGCATTTACCGGCAAATCAAATGTAGCAACAAATGAGCAATAAGGCTATAATTCATCACGAAAACAATTATGAAATGATTGGCACACCAGAAGTCTGTTCTTAATATATCAATCTAGAAGCAGTGGCAAAACCATCTCTAAACCTAAGTACACACAATGGAAGAGGGCATTTTAAAATACACATTATATACAGTTCAGAGAGATGTTTCATCGAACAACAAACGGTTGCTGCAAACGTTCAGTGCACATGACCCTGGCACCAATGCTCTGCATCAGATCAACATTATCCTGGAACATAATTATCAGAATCCACTAATTCTTGTTGACCAGTGGTTAAATTGCTCACCCTAAGATGGCGCATCTCCAAAATGTTGCACATCTAAAACCTAAGCCTATCTGACGAATCTACACTGTGTCCACGATAAAGTAGAACACTAGACTTTGTGAAATATCTTGGTCAATTGTACCTATATAGGTACTAAATTTGGTGCACGTGAACTTCAGTCTATTCTATCTATACTCTGCAAATTTTATTAAAATCGATGCAACGGTTACGAGGATATAGCCTTATGAAATTGGGTGGTTCAGGAACCAAGTTACCAACACGTAAAATGCATCGACAGATGCGTGCGCGGCTGATCATCCTGACTCAGCACCAGTTCTTCGACAGCATTGATATTTGTTTGCGTTCGTAACGCCCGATCTCGTGGTTTCCTTGCAACTGATCCGGTTGTGGCAATCTTTTTTAACAGCTTGCTGACACCAGCTAGGGACCAATTTTTCATTGGAAATTCTGTAATGAGTCTCCTTACTATTATTATTATTATTATTATTATTATTATTATTATTAAACTGTCATTTATAACGCGCCTAAACAAAATTGGAATCTTGCACGAAGGCGCGTAACAGGAGAAAAGTAAAATAAAGATAATGTCTGTGAAAAATAAAATAAAGATAATGTCTGTGCTAGTCTCATGATGTTAAGTGTTATATTTCAGATGGTTAACATTTCTCACTAGAAGAGGAGTCTCCAGTGGCAGGCTCCCGCAAACACGTTAGGCCCAACCAACAGATTCGCAACTACAGTTGATAGAAATTGAATATAAACTAAAACACAGAAGTAATAATATTGTAAAGTAATAATAATAAAGTAATAATGCGGCAGCCTGTTAGGCGCCATCCATCAGGTTGACGATGTTGAACGTCAGAGGAATGTTGAGTTAATTGGTTACCAGTTGATGCTGCAAAGGCGACGCGCCAGAGATAATAACGGCCGATTTTAGACTCCTGCTATGATATTGATGTTTGATGTAATCTGTATTGTCCAATGTCCCATGCTGCGGGCCTACGGAGAAGCACGTGGAGAACGCGGCTTTTCGTTGTTTAAGAAAAACATGGCGTCGGCCACGCCGTGACGCTTTGTTAGAGGTCGTCCAATTTCCAAAAGTGCGTAATTCCAGGAGGCTAGCTCGGTAGGCATCGGAGAATCGGACTTGGTCGCAGTATGTCCTCGATCGAATGCACGTGATGGTTGATGTTTAATATCTTTATTGTCCAATTCTGAAGATCTAGGGAGGAGCACGTGGCAGTTGCGGCTGTTCGTTGTTTCGTTGTTAGCATGGCGGCAACCACGCGGTGACGACTGTAGGTATTAGAGATCGTCCAAGAACGCATAATTCCTCGCGGCTGACTCAGTAGACATCACAGAATCGGGCTCGGACGTCTTATATCCCCGAATACGCGAGGCCTTTGCTAACAAACGGTTTAATAACCAATTAAACCCCACATTTCCTCTGAACGAATGTTGGCTGGCGGCCGATGCGCCGCCAGCCCGACCGGATGTATGGTCAACCTTGTATAGTGACATCAGCATGTCGAAGAGATCAACATCACCCATGTGCTCATTATATTCTTTGACAATAGCTGGACATGGATGCTGACATAGGCTACTTGTGCTGTTTCCTGTCCCATCTCTTGATTGAGGTCATTGGCTCCATTGCAGTGTGGGTTGATGAAAACTGAACTGAGGAGTTAGCAAACCATCGTAACACAGCTAGACCAGAATTAGCATCAACAGCTGTGTCAGCAGATCCTACACATGTAGATCCACTGTCTTCAACTCTTTCTTCGAGTTTAGGGGACAACAGGAGGAAATCTAAATTGCCTTGACCAGTACATTTTGGTATCTTGGCATGTTAACTATACCCATCTTCATGAGTCATGAGCACTCCCAAATACTGTTCCATCTCAACTAAGTCTGTTCGGAAACTGGATGCACACTGAACAGCATATAATATTATGTTGTTTTGGGGTACAGTGAGGGAGCGTGGAAGGATGAGGAAAGAAAGGAAGGAAGGAAAGATGTATACACAGTTGAAGGGAGAACTGGCAGAAAAAAAGAAGAAAAAAGACTGGCAAAACGAAGGAACAAAGAAGGAAGGAAGAAGAAAGGAAGGAAGGAAGGAAGGAAAGGCTGGCAGAGGGAAGTGGTCTTAAATGTTGCGGCTCTGTTGATAGGTGTAATACCTAGCTTTGGACATAGGCCTACACCAGTTTCACGTGGGAGAAGAAACTGCAGAGATTAATAACAACACAAATACACATTAAGCTTATGATCTTTCTGAAGCATAACTGTCTTGCAGGCAGTTCAAACTCTTAAACAAAACACCAACTATTCTTAATACACAAAAGTCTTAACTACACATTTTATCATTCATACTAACAAAAATTCAACATCCCAGCATAATGCACCCAGAATATGCTAAGTAATTTTGTTTCTGAATACACCAGCCTGCCTAAAAAGGAAGTGCAGTCAACAATTAGCAAGAGTCGAAAATAAACTCTCACAAAATGATGTACAGCCAGCTATCTAGCGTCTTAGCCAGCAGAACTATTCATTGAGATAAATCCAAGACTCATCTGTCAAGTTGTCAATTAGTAGAACCAAGGACGAAATACTTTACTGTGTCCTTAGTAACAAACGCAAAATTCAGTTTTGATAATCTGAAACAATTTAACCTTTTTCTGTTATGTGAAAAGAACCTCGGCACATTAGACATTTGGAGCTTGTCTAAAAAAGGAAGCTGACGATTCCCTACAACAGAATGCTTAATACGTAACTTTTTTAAAATTAAAGAAACACACCATGTATGCCTGTTTATATAGCCTATTTATGCAACCTCAGTAACCTGATCTTGTAAGGTACATTATTTAAAATCTCAAATCACAATCAAGTGTTTCAATATTTCTTCAGTCTTTAACTATGTGGAACTGTAATTCAGCACAGGTAAACAAAATACGTCGTCAGGTGCAAAAATACTAGAAAAGCTAGAACAATGCTAGAAAAATTCCTTCTCTATTTCAAACATATCATCACATATACCACATCCAACAGATATTGCATGAAACGATTTTGCATCCTCAATTGAATCGGTGTTGTAAAGACATTCTCTAACTATAATTTTCTGTCCTCTAATCATGATGTTACTTGTCAAACATTCACTTTGTTTATAATTGATGACTGTCCTACTGAATGTGATGAACGCATCAGGCAGGTTTGCAACTTCTTTGCAATCTATTTTGAGTACCTGTGAAACTTTTCCCTGATAGAGGTTAAAAATGTTTGGTTGAAGAACTTGAGTTAAGGTTTCTGCGTTGCTTCTCAGTTGTACGAGTTCTTCTGTTTCTTGAAACTTTCCAGTTCTGTGAATCCTTTATTACAAACCTCGCAAGTGTATGGTTTTTCAACTGTAAGAGTTCTCATGATTGTGAATCCTAAGATTACTGACTATTGTAAATGATATCGAATATAACTGACAATGTATGGTTTTTCTCCAGTAAAGTTCTCACATGCACTTTCAGATTATTACCGTGAGCAAATGTTTTTGACATAACTGACATTTGTATGGTTACTTGCAAGCATGGGTATAAGATTTGTTATGTGAATTTGTGTTGTGTTTCTCCAAAAATTGGTTCTAATATGCCTCTCTTAAGTTAAACAACTTGAGCAAATGATTTCTGACAAAACTGACATATTTATTTGGTTACTTTCCAGAATGGGTTCTCTAGAAGTTAAACAACTGGAGCAAATGATTTCTGACATAACTGACATTTGTACGGATTCTCTCCAGTATGGCTTCTCGTTTGTGCATTCACAGTACAACCTTCAGCAAAGAATTTCTCACATAACTAAAATTTGTATGTTTTCTCATGTGAGCTGTCAGATGATCTTCTTGACCATAAGATTCCAGAGGTGAATTTGTATGATTTTTCTCCAAGATTGGATCTTACATACCTCACAAGAATATTATTTTATTGTTGTTCAAAAACGAAGGCCAATTGTTATCACATTAAGGTCGTAACGTTTTCCTCCGCAGTAGAATGAATAATTAGTACATGCAAGTATTAGAAATATAGTCAGATCTGAATAATACCAATTCAATGTCTTTCGCAAAAGGAGAAAAATGTTCCGTCGGTTTGAATCTTTACCCACCAATAATTCTTTTTCATGTGCCAGAAACACACAGAGAGAAGCATATACCTATGGCTGCAGTAGTACTCCACGTAATCTTCTCTATCCAATGATCTTGCACCCTCAAGAGATACAATATATTTCATTTCGTATAAGTTTTCCGAGTTTGATATGACCCTTCTACCATTTTAAAGCTCTTTAACAAAAGTTCGCTCCCTTGTGAAGCTGTACAGAATGGTTCGAGAATAACTACCAAACCTGTTTAAGGGATCGTTTATTCCAGTAAGGATTCCAGCAAGATTTTGTTGACTGGAAGATCGGAAAATGTGTTTTCTTTACAAACCTGGCACAGAAGTGGTCTCTGCTGCATGTGTTCTTTCGTGTTTTCTCAGACTTGAAGCACTTGTGAATGTTTTATTACATACCTGGCAAAGGTATGACTTCTCTCCGTAATGTCTTTTTGTGTGAATCGTTAGACAACTTTTAACTTTAGTTTTAAATGCACATAAGTCGCATTGGTAGGGTTTCTCTCCGGTATGGATTCTAACATGCTGTGTAAGATGGATAGATTGTGAAAAAGATTTCTTACATAACTCGCATTGGTATGGTTTCTCTCCAGTGTGGGTTCTTTTGTGAGTCCACAGAGAAGAAGCGAATGTGAATGATTTCTGGCAAAACTCGCAGTGGTATGGTTTCTCTCCAGTGTGGATTCTAATATGCTCTTTTAGAGTAGAAGATCGGGAATATCTTTGTTCACATATCTGACATTGGTAGGATTTCTCTCTGGTATGGACTCCAATATGCCGTTGCAGATCAGCATATCTGGAAAATGTCTTGTAACAAACCTCACACAGATGCGGTTTCTCTCCAGAGTGGCACTTTTCATGATTCTCAAATTTGAAGAGCTTTTGAATGTTTTCAGACATACCTGGCAAAGATATGGTTTCTCGCCGGTATGTGTTCTCATGTGAATCTGTAGACTAGCATTATTATTAGTTTTAAACGTACATATCTGGCATTGGTACGGCTTCTCTCCAGTATGAACTTTTGCATGGCATTTTAGGCTGGAAGATTGATTAAAACTTTTCTGACATACTTCGCACTGGTAAGGCCTCTCTCCAGTATGGGTTCTCATGTGAATCTTTAAACCATTACAGTGTGCAAAAGCTTTCGGGCATAGCTGGCATTTGTATGGTTTATGTCCCGTATGGATTCTATCATGCGTTTTTAGATAGGAGGATTGAGAGAAACTCTTTTTACACATCTGGCATTGGTAAGGCCTCTCTCCAGTATGGGTTCTCATGTGAATCTTGAATTGACTGTGGCATGTGAACGACTTCGTGCATAGCTGGCATAGGTATGGTTTCTCTCTAGTATCTCCAAAATGGAGCCTCATGTGAACATTCCGGTGAGAAGATCGTGAAAATGATTTCTGACATAAATGGCATTGATAGGGTTTCTCTCCAGTGTGGATTCTAACATGCCTTTTTAGACTGGAAGAATTAGGCAATGTTTTATCACATACCTGGCATAGAAATTGTTTCTCTCCAGTATGGATTCTCTTGTGAACCTGTAGAGTAGATCTGCTGTGAGAAAGCTCTTTGGCAGAACTGGCATTGGTATGGTTTCTCTCCAGTATGAATTCTAACATGATCTCGAAGATCGGAAGACCTGGAAAATCTCTTTTCACATGTGTGGCATTCAAGGGGTTTCTGTTCCATATGGATTATAGCGTGTTCTTTCAGATCTGAAGAGCATGTGAATGCTTTCTGACACACCAAGCAAAGGTATACTTTTTTCCTCAGCATGGATTCTCAAGTGAATCTCTAGGTTAGTGGCGTATCAGAAAGAGTTCCCTACATAACTCGCATTAGTTTATCTTTTCTTTGGAAGCATAGACGAGTTCTGAAATAGCCTAGAACTGCGCATATTTTCTCGTTTTCTTTGAAGACATTCTCTCCGACATCTTTGTAGTTCTGACTCATTCAGCATAGTTAGGATTTCTGACACGACGTTCATCGAGCGGATGAAGTTTAGCTGTTGAATTATTGGCGAAATGAATGCTTTCAAAAGAAATGCTCTCCGACATCACTAATGATTATGAAGAGTTCCGAGTTTATGTGATGGATGTTCAGCAAATCTAGCTGTAAAAAACTTAGCCTCTTGAAAGTTGGACTGGAATTATTCGCAAACCTCACCAGTTCTTTTCCTTGTTCAGCATGAAGCTCACCAACTATTAAGTTCACTCGGTAAATACCTAAAGCAGAACATTTCTCTATATTTCTCATTTCTGTATTTTTTAACCGAAGAAAAAAATCATTATAATCAAAATACAAGACATGTTTGTGAGACAGAAACAGCATTACAAAACTGGAGAGTAACATTATTTCAGTTTACAGGGTCCTTGTAAACTGATAACTTATGCCTATTAGATGTATCTAACTGCCATTCCCAGAGGCATAACTTTGGAATGGAAAGTAGGGTACAAAATTTTGCATCGTTCCAGTTGTGACTGATAAATAATTATAACGGGGCCGTTTAGTAACATGCCTAATAATAATAATAATAAGAATAATAATAATAATAATAATAATAATAATGATAATGATAATGATAATGATAATAATAATAATAATAATAATAATAATAATAATAATAATAATAATAATAATAATAATAATAATAATAATAATAATAATAATAATAATAATAATATATAAAAATATAGAAATATAACGCGCTACTGAGCACACACTTTTTCATCCCACTGGTCATGGAAACGATGGGGCCGATTAACAGCAAAGGCCTCAATTTCATCTCAGACTTGGGCCGCCATCTCACACAGGTCACGAGCGAACCCCGTGAGGCCAGCTTCTTGTTTCAGCGCCTTTCAGTGACGATACAGCGCTTCAATGCCGTAGCTTTTAGTGGAACGTTTGATAAGCCCTTAAGCGACATGGATGAGTAGCCGTTCCAGATGCTTCACCTTATATAATATCTAAGCCCCTGGGGAATGAAGTACCTCAGAGCAAATAATAATAATAATAATAATAAAAATAATAATAATAATAATAATAATAATAATAATAATAATAATAATAATAATAATAATAATAATAATAATAATAATAATAATAAGCGTAACAGCAAAATCAATCATAGTAAATCATTGTAAACATTGTAATATGTCAATTCAATAATAATAATAATAATAATAATAATAATAATAATAATAATAATAATAATAATAATAATAATAATAATAATAATAATAATAATAATAATAATAATGGGAAAATAATAATAATAATAATAATAATAATAATAATAATAATAATTATAATAATTATTATAATAATAATAATAATAATAATAATAATAATAATAATAATAATAATAATAATAATAATAATAAACACCTCCTAGACAGCCTGGAGCGGCGGCCGAAAGAGCAGAAGTTCGCAAACATGAAAATAGCAACCACTATCTGCTACGCACTTCTTCATCCCTCTGGCTTTCAAGACCATGGGTCCAATAAACCATGAAGGCCAGGCCTTTCTCTGTGACCTAGGGAAAATAGGCCTACTTCGTGTGGTCACTGGGGACCCACGAGAAACGTCCTTCCGTTACCAGCGTATCTCATTCACGATACAGCGCCATAACGCAATCACGTTCCGAGGCACTTTCGCCAACCAGGACAACGACGACTATAGGGTCATCTCCAGACAAAATTAATTACATCGACAGCTAGTAATATCTAAGTCCCTGACGGATTCTGTATACCTCGGGGCATGAAAACAAATTAATAATGAATAAAATCGATAATAATTAGGCCTATTCAGTTTTTCAGTGCACTCATTCGGAGCAGTAAGAGACATGATAGAATCGAAAACAACGCCTAAATTACAAACAACGAAAAGTGGGGACGCCCGTAAACTTACGCACCCCGATACTAAAAGTAATGCTTGCCCATTTAAATTAGCTACGAAAGAAATGCACTCAAGTGACCATTACAATTTATCAAAGACTTAACACTAAGTTTCGTTGAACGGTAGGCCTATAGGTCCTACGCATGACTGAGAAAGTACGTGAATCTGGTGTGCCTAAAATCAATAATAATTAGGGGGCCTATTTAGCTTTTCTACCCTGTTATTCTCGTAGCACATTCCTGATTCATTAAGAGACATGGTAGAAATGAACACAACGCCTAATAGTGAGGAGGATAAGGTCCAAAAAGGCAGTGCATTGTTCATCTTGTGGATAAAAGCAACAAACTTTTATGTATTCAAGAAAAACATATTTTAAAACTTTTCAGCGAGAGGCATCACTTAATTCATTTGGGAACATTACTTAAAAATTATTGAAAATGTGCCTTAAACGCGGTACTTTTTCTATTAGTTCGACCATTTGTGCGGATTTTTTGGGCTATAAACAGACATGTTTAGGCGACAGCTAGCATTTCTTGTCAATAAGTCTTCATTATCGGCGATCGTCTTTAACATATTTCACTTTAAATTGTGCAAAAGTGTCTATTTTCTATATTTTTACAACGTATTTCTATTTTGTATCACTTGTAATTTAATGTTCGTTACGCTGTCAGTTTTTTCTACCACTTTGGTAATTTAATGTCTGTTGTAATGTTTCTCTGTGAAGAGCTTCCAGTTAGTCACGATCTGTCTGTCGGGTCAAGTTTACACTGACACACAGTAATAGTGACCAAGTCCTCAATGGTAGAAAAGAGATGGTTAACTGGAATCCAGCCGCCATCCCAGCGTCTTGGCCACAAATTTGACTTTTCAGGACCTTTAGGCTGCATAGGTTTACCAAAGCATCATGATTTTCATGAAATATCTCCATAATGCAGCCTCAATTGTGTATACTTTCAGCACAAGATAATCTATCTTCTATCTATTTGCCTCTACCTGACTCGCCAACAAATTTTTTTATTCCTAACAAGTTAGCATCAGTGGCGTAACAACCTAGCTGGGGGCCCTTGCCCTTGGACACTCTATGCTTGGGGCCCTTACCCATTAACGAGACTAAAGAGTGAAAATAATGAGGAAGAAGAAGGAGGAGGAGCAGTCACTTAAGCTAGCCATGGGTATAAAGTGTTAGCGACTTCATTTTCTTAGCCTCGGCATATATGCGGGTGGATAGCCACTTTTAGCCAGTCCTCTCCCTTGCCATCTCATCTTCCCACCGACAGTGTACGGTCAGTGTACTCATTGTAGTTGAGTTTAATAGGGGCGTACATGGAGCAGAAATCGTGAACCAAATTTCTCCCATGGCGGGGATTGATGTCAACACGCTAACCATTACACCATCTATAGCTATTTAAATTAGCAGTTAGGTAATAAAAACGAGAGTGTTAACCATTATTATCAATAATCCATAGTTCAAGTCACATTAATAGTTCAAGACAGAACCAGAAAACAACCGGAATGTATTCGCCAATTTGGCCTGTCGCTTACAGGCTAGTTACATGCATAGACAGCATACACTAACACTGTACCTAATGAGTGTATTAAGTGATGAATAGTTCAAGGGATATTTTAATTCAAGTTAAATTGTCATGATTTAAAAAAAGAAAACAAAATGTATTGGTCTGATGCCTATGCATGCTACTGCAGTAATGTAATGTAGACCAGTGCTTCCCAAAGTGGTGGTCCACGGACTGGTGCCGGTCCACGAGCCCTCAGTTGCCGGTCCGCAAAGTGAAGTATTTACAGGGCAATAGAGAGACATAATTGGCAAAACGTGCATTTAAATCAATTTTAATACATTTTGAGGAATTTAGGTGATCAAAAACGAAAGAGAGAAATAATTCATAAATTTGACACCAGTCCTCCTGCAGTGGGAAAAATTTCTGCCGGTCCGTGACATTGAAAGTTAATTCCTGCCGGTCCATGACACTGAAAGTTAATTCCTGCCGGTCCGTGACACTGAAAAGTTTGGGAAGCACTGATGTAGACTGTAGTCTGTTATTCTTCAGAGAATTGTTGCATGAATTTGGATATTCTAACTTTACTGTTCGCAAATGTGTCTATCAAGTCATCAATATTCAATTTGTCCACATTAATGTTCGATCGCAAGGCCATCAAGTCTGTACTGTGAGATAGTGGATCTAAGATACGTCGTTATGATTTTCAATTTGGAGAACGAAATGATGAGTATGACGGTTGGAAGTTTAAAGTGCGGCCATACTGCCGAAGCCCCTCAAGCCATTCTGCACGACGCAAAGATCTGGCCACATCAGTCTTGGCACTGTGAACACGGCGCTCTAGGCATCGCGCTCGCTTCTTCTGGTCACAACAGATGTCATCGAACCAGGGATCGGATGGTCTTTTTGGATGATCACCTTGCGAAGGGGGACCAACCTATCAAGAATGCTGGCGATGACATCGTCGTAGACATTTGCCAGTTGGTCAGCATCCAGAGATGTTATGAAGTCCATGTCGGTTAGGGCGACTTCTGAATAGCCGAGCGGAACTCATCGACTTGAAAATGCTTCCAAGACCGACGAGTTTCAGTGACATAGATTGGTGGTGGTCGTCGTAGGTCTGTGGACCATTTGATGAGTCGATGGTCCGACAGACCGGTGTCAATCACGTCAATAGTTGGAGCTGGGAGGTCACTCCTAGTTATGACAGCATCCAGAATGCCTCCCAGGTCATGCGTTGGTTGAGTGACATGGTTAGTGAAACCGAACGCCTCTATGATGTTGGTAAACTGTGTGCACAGTGGATCGGATGGGCGATCAAGGCGGATGTTGATATCGCCCGTCACGACAACAGGGTCCGTCAATACCGCCAGACTTTCCAGCATGGAGGAAAGTTCATTGAAGAATTCCTGTTTGGCAGCATTAGACCCAGGGCGGTACAGCAGTAGGATGACAGTTGACGACCCCTTGCTGGTGACACGTGCACACAGATGTTCAAAGGACCGAGGGCTGCCGACGCTTAATTTGGTTAAACGGATTTCATTTGGTGCAATGATGGCAACCCCGCCATGGTTTGTGTTCCAGAGCGGCAAACAGCACACAGGCAATAGCCAATTCCGGCATATAGGGATGACGTGATGCGAGAGCTCGATATAAGTTTCAGTATGTCCAATACAGGTTTTGTTGTTTCAAGTTTCTGCTGAACTCACGTTAAAAAGTAGAACCCCTGTATTGAATCTTGCACCATAAATGAATCATTCTCTGCAAAGTCAAACAGCACAATAACTGTCTTCTGGCAGTATTTCCTTGCTGCACTTGAGTTAGGAAGACTGTGCAATGGCTGTTTAGTGATGTGATGTTAAATCATTCAGTCGTGGTGACCAGCTGTACCACTTCTGCCATGCTCGTAGTGTTGCCACTGGTTCCTGGCGTGTTTTGTGAACGTAAATCACACGCCAGCGCAGTAATGGCTGCTCACAGAAGCTTTACGTTTAGACAAATCTGGAACACATACTCTCTGGGTTGCTGTATCACTAACAGTTCTAAACCATGATTGATGCAATTCATGACTACCCTCCATCAGCAAGATTTGGTAATATATGCAGTGTTACTAATGCCTGGCTCCACAAAAGCCAAGCCTGATACCTGGCACATTTAATGTTTTGCACAAACTTGCATCTTGAGTTGGTGGAATGTTCTCAGTGGTTCTGATTTTTTATACAAATAGTTTTCTGTGAGCAGAGTTCACAGAATGAATGGTAAAGCTTTCCAGTATAGTTAACACGTATCCGAAATGACGTGACGCAATTGAGTGAACTCGTTGAAGGCTTCTGTAACTTCAGGATATTTGTTCCGAGTTCAACTGCCAACAAAAGCTGATACAGTATCACAGTCACTGAATGTATGAAACACTGGTAGTGTGCACAGCTTGATACGGACCCAAACCTAACAAACAATAAAAATTTTTCAAGTTCTAAACAAGTGACCAAAATGCAAATTGCTTATATGTTCACACCATTGCTTTTCACACCCAGATTCAAATGACAGACACTGATTAGAAGGTTGCAAGTACCGGCAATTTGCCCCCAACCTGCTTCAACCAGTTAACATACATTATTTAAGATCAACAAGCTTGAAATCTGGTCGAATATTGCTTACAGATCGCACATCATTTATGTAAACTACTAGCTGAGCAAAGACCATAATATCATGTATTACATCAACAGCAAGGGTATTGTAAAGAAACTGGGTTCTGCCCGTCTTTCTTCTCTCAGGAGGCGAGTGTAAGGCGCGTGTTGCTCAGGATGGGAGCACAAGTACGGCCACCGTCGTCTATCGGTGGGCTTCGCGTCTGCCAGCCGATGAGCCGTCGCAATCAATGTCCAACACCGAAGAACTCAACACAGGAAGTTGAATTAACGACCTCTTTATTTACTCTCACGTCCGAAATCAAACATCACAAATCACTGCTTTTACTAGCCATCAATCGAACTCCAACGTATTTATCTCTTCAAAACTCAACTTAACTTAACTACGCAAAAGCGCCGCTATTTATAGATAGCCCAGCCAATCAGCGGAGCCCTAGAGAGACCAAGCGCTAGAGAGGCGGAGCCTAAAAGAGACCAAGGCTAAGGAGACCAAGCGCTAAGGGGGCGGAGCCTAAAAGAGGCCAAGGCTAGGGAGACCAAGGGCTAGAGAGACCAAGCGCTAAGGAGACCAAGCGCTAAGGGGGCGGAGCCTAAAAGAGGCCGAGGCTAGGGAGACCAAGGGCTAGAGAGACCAAGCGCTAGGGAGACCAAGCGCTAGAGGGGCGGAGCCTAAAAGAGGCCAAGCGCTAAGGAGACCAAGGGCTAAGGAGACCAAGCGCTAGGGAGACCAAGCGCTAGGGAGGCCAAGCGCTAAGGCAATCCAGGGACCACCCTGGGTCGCCACACCCTCCCTCCGCTACAATGGGTATGCCCCCATACCTCAAGCTCCCCAAGGACCCTAGCGCACAATGTCCCAATGCAATAACGCGGCCAACGGGCCAACACAAGTCCCTACAAAACATACGCGGCCATCGGCCAAACCTCTAGCTACAAATGTCTCTCTAAAATTTCGCGAGGCCAACGAGCCAACAAAGCCAAAATGTTCAGCCCGAGTCCGGCTAACACGAGAGTGGTCAACGGGACCAACAAAGTCTCTCAGGATAATGTCCTCTGCCTAAAGTTCCTGCCAGTGTCTGGCTAACGCACGCGGTCCATCAAGTCTACAATTCAATAAAAAGTCGCGGCCAACGGGCCCGAAAGCTCGGCACATAAAACAAAATCAATCACGCCGTTTCTCGGCAACAAAGCAAACATCAAAAAAAAGATTTCGCAATGCTCCTTGAGCGGCAAAGTCCATCACGTTCTCGAAAAGGGCGGGGCAACAAAGTCTCGCACGGGGAAAAAGACTAAGTCTTTCAAATTCTTGAGGCACGGCACTGCCTTCTGTGGAGTCCTGTCTCTACGGAAGGCAACAGTCGCCGTCGGCCGCGACGCAAGGGAAGATTCCCGTCGAAGAAGGCGCCGTCGCGCTAGACGAGCGTTCACAGTCTCAGCGGCTCGCTTACTGGAAGCGGGCAGGACGGCGGATTGTCCTCTTCGGGCGCGCAAAGTTCGGGTCAGCGTCCGGCAGAATGTCTCTCAGGCCGTCATCAAGAGCGGCGTTCTCGCTGGCGTCGGTCGGGCCATCTTCGAAACAAGGCTTCAGCTTGTCGACATGGGCGACGAATGGCTTGGAGTGCACAGACTTGCGGAGCCGGTAGTTAACGAGGCCGCAGCGCTCCATCACCGTGAATGGGCCAGTGTACATGCGAGCCCATTTCGGACTCCGTCCCTGGTACCGGCGCGGCGTAAAGTACCACACAAGGTCGCCAGGCGCGAACTCGGCCGGATGCACCTTCAAATCGTAGTTGCGCTTACGTCGCTCAGCGGCAACTCGTAGGTGTTCTCGCACCAGGCGGTAAGAGTTCTCCATTCGTTCCGCAAAATCCCGGGAGTAGGAGGAGTAAGTAGCGTCGACACGCTCATCGCCCGGGGGCCGCCCGTAGACAAGGTCTATCGGCGCTCTTGTCTCGCGGCCGAACATCAGGTAGTTCGGAGAGAAACCAGTAGCTTCGTGCAGTGAAGCCCGGTAGGCGGCGAGGACATGGGGCAAAACCTCGTCCCAATCCCTTTGATGGCTGCTGATAACCTTACCTAGCATGGCGTTCATGGTCCGGTGAAACCGTTCAATTAACCCGTTACAACTAGGGTGATAACTGGAGGTTCTCAGCTTATCGATTCCCAGTAACCGGCACAATTCCCGAAAGAGATTCCCTTCAAAGTTAGTCCCCTGATCGGTCAGAATTTGAAGGGGCGCCCCGTACCTAACAATCACCGTTTCTACCAGGGCCCGGGCTACCGAGGTCGCCTTCTGGTTGGCCATCGGGATGGCTTCCACAAACTTCGTAAACCCGTCCATGACGGTCAGTATATAAATGTGGCCACGCCTACTCCTGGGATGGGGACCCGTGATATCGATGCTAAGGCGCTCCCACGGCTCACCACAGGGCAAAGGCTGTAGAGGACCCTGCTTGGGAGGTAAACCCCGGCGATACTGGTTACAGGGGGAACATCGCTGACAAAACCGCTTCACATCCCTGGACCACCCTACCCAGTATGCCCGGCGCCTCACCTGCCAACGCGTTCGGCGAACGCCCAAGTGGCCCCCCGTCAACCCGGTGTGAGCTAACTTTAAGCACTCTTCCCTTCTACTGCGTGGCATCAACACTTGGTCCATGCCGTCTGGCGTCCGTCGGTACATTACCTCGCCTCTCAAACTCAGCGCATCTTTCTGGAACCAATAGACTTTCACAGCCTCGCTCTCCTGGAGGATCTCTACCAGATCAGGCGCCTCTGCTCCGTCCTCTAACCAGCCGCGCACGATGCTGAGCTCCGCATCTTCTCGCTGGGCTCTCTCCATGGAGTCCAACACATTGGCCTCAGCGCCCAACGGAAGCGGTTCTAACGCCTCGGTCACTGCGGCCACCGTCGCCGTTTCTTCCAGCCCGCATTGGCGGCACGGTCGACGCGAGAGCGCGTCGGCGTTCCCATGTTTCCGGCCAGGTCGGTGAAGAATCTGGAACTCAAATTCGGCAAGGCGTTCCAGCCATCGCCCCTGCTGACCGATTGGCTCAGGCGTCCGCTGCAGCCATTGCAACGCAGCATGATCCGTCCTTAGGACGAACGGGCGTCCCAGTAGGTACTGCCTGTACGATTTAGTAAAGTAAACGACCGCGAGCAATTCCTTACGGGTGACGCAATAATTCCTTTCTGCGGTCGACAGTAGACGACTCCCATACGCGATCACGCGCTCTTCGCCCTCAATTCGCTGGGACAGCACGGCGCCTATGCCCACATCGCACGCGTCGCAATCTAGGACGTACGTCCCTTCGTCCCGAGGCAATGCCAGGATCGGGGCGGTTGTCAGAGCAGCCTTCAGTCGGTCAAACGTTTCCTGACAGGCCTCGTCCCAGGCAAACATTCTTCCCTTCTTGGTCAGGGCAAACAGCGGGGCCGCCACTGTCGAGAATTCCCGCACGAAGCGCCGGTAATACGAGCACAATCCTAAAAAGGCCCGTACGTCGCGTAACCTTTGGGGAATCGGCCAGTCTACTACGTCCCGTATCTTCGATGGATCCATTGCTACTCCTTCCGGCGTCACTATGTGGCCCAGGAAACTCACGCTCCTACGCAGCAGCTGACACTTACTCGGCTTTAATTTCAAGTTAGCGCCTCTCAATCGCTTAAACACTTGCTCCAGCCGGTCTAAGTGCTGCTCCGGTGTCTTCCCAAAGATAATGACATCGTCCAAGTAAACCAAGCAAACCTCAAAATTCAAACCCGACAAAACAATATCCATCAGGCGCTGAAAGGTCGCGGGCGCGTTGCACAAGCCAAACGGCATTACATTCCATCTGAAAATGCCTCTTCGCGTAACAAACGCGGTCTTATCTGCGTCTCTCGGGTCCATAGCCACTTGGTGGTACCCGCTTCTCAGGTCCAGCGTGCTAAACCAACCTCCACCCGCAAGCGCGTCCAAGCACTCATCTATCCTAGGCAGCGGATACGAGTCCTTCCGTGTTCGGTCGTTTAATTGCCGATAGTCAATGCAAAATCTTAGCGAGCCGTCCTTCTTGCGAGCCAACACCACGTTCGCGGCCCACTCGCTCACAGCAGGTTCAATGATCCCGTCGGCTAACATGCTATCAAGCTGAGTATCGATCGTGACCCTATGCGGCAGCGGTTGTCGTCTTAATGGCTGCCTTACGGGGCGCGCATCGCCGGTCTCTATCTTATGGGTGCATACAGAAGTTTTGCCTAAATCCCGGTCAGTAGCGGAAAAGACATCATTATATTCAGCAAGCAAAGCGCCCAATCGTTCCCGTATCTCGGGCGTCACTTCTTCGGGCAAATCCGCGAGCAGTTTCTCGCTCGGCGAGGCATGGTCAGCCGCGTCTCCGTTCTCGCGATTCCTCTCGTTCAGCTCTACCTGAACCGGGTGCAAATCCCCTAGTGGCTGATTCTTAGGCAGCCGGACCGGTTCCTCACTTAAATTTACCACCCTTACCCGGGCATCTGCGTGGTCTCTGACAACTACGCGGGCAAGATGGACCCCAGGCTGAATCTCCCGAGCCTCCGTCATCCAGGCTGGCGCTACGGTCGTTAGATCCCCGTACATTGTCTTAATCGGAATATCCCTCTGGGATTTAGGGGCCACCAACACCTCCTCGGCGACGATCACGCGCCGGCACCACGTGGACCCATTTCCCCTCACCAAAGAGATACGCCTGCGCCTCACAAATAGGAATCCCATACCAAACCCTAAGCGGCAGCGATGTTCCCGTAACCAGTCCATGCCTAACATGGGCTCCGTGATCTGATCGGATACAAGGAAAGAAGTATGGATATAAAAATCCCTCTCTATCTTAATGGGCACCCGCACCTCTCCCAGGACATTTATATCGGACCCATTAGCAGCCATCAAAAAGCGATTGCAAGAGCGAAGTTCTAACCCGTCGACAGTAGATGCAGGCACCAGGCTGACTTCCGATCCAGTGTCGATCAGGCATAGCTGCGGTCGTCCATTGATTTCTCCACGAATGTAGACGGCGTTGCTAGTGGCGCGGTTCGGCACCTTCGGGCGTGTCGTATGGTTCATGGCCACCGGGTCCGGTAGCGTCGAAGCATCGGGCTCGGTCGTCGCAGTCTCGTTCTGGCGGTTCTGGAATCGGCGAGCTTGGCGGCAATTGCGGGAGATGTGACCGGCTCGTCCGCAGTTGAAGCAGGTCATTGAGCGTCTCTGGTTCTCCGGAGGGCCCGCACGGTCTCGTTCAGGCCGGGCGTCTCGGGCCGATTCTTCAGGCGGATTTCTCGGGCGGAGTTCCCGGAGTTGCTCGTCAATTCTTCTCTCGATTTCTCGCTGAAATCTCCGCTGTTCGTCCTTCTGCGTCGCCAGAAACCGGTCCATTTGCGCCTGGAGCTGGGCACTCAGATCAGTCTCCTGAGTCCCGCGCACTCGATTCGGCTGTCTGCGGCGATCGTCGGAGTCGTTCGTTCGTTGATAGGCCTCCAGACGCAGCGCCGTCCGGTATGCCTCGTCCAAATTCTTTGGTTCTCGCTCCCGTACTTTGAGCGAGAGCTCCCGGTCTCTCATGGCTTCCAAGAAGGCGTCTTTCGCGATGATCTGCGTGGTCTCGTTGGAGGGAACCGGGTAGGCCAAGACAACCAGACGTCGGATTTCATGCAGAAGGTCGCTCAGGTTTTCTTCCGGGCGTTGGCGTCGGTAGTACAGCTGGGCACGGAAGGTTTCTGCCTGGCCTTCCGTCCCGTATCTTTGGCGGAGGCGTTCCACGAGTTCTTCGTAACTTACGCTCGGTTGAGCGCCAAAGTCCCAGAGAAGCTGTGTAGCGGCCTTCTCTAGCGAACATCGCAGAAAGTCGACCCGGTCCGCGGCCGTCCACTGGTTGTGCGTCGCGCAGACCTCAAACTGGACCAGGAACGACTCCAAAGAGCCCGTCCCATCGAACTTGCCTGGCTTCATCGGCGTCGGGCGGCTTCGCAGCAAACCGCTGACACTTTCCAGCAAATTCGGCATCGAAGTCTCCCGTGCGTCCGGTCTTTCGGTCTCTTCGCGGAAACTCGGTTTCAATTTCATCTTCTCCGTCGTCGATTCGCCCGTCTTTTCACGGAAGCTCGATCTCATCGGCTTCCAGACCGTCTCTTCCTCCTTCCTTTCGCGGGCGGTCGCTCCCAGCAGCATGTCGTCAAAATCACCCAGCAACCGGTTCTCATCTGGCGGCGTTCCCATCGTCGCTCTCCTCGCAGCTGGCGTCGACGTCTCGGCCGGGGTGCGGATCGGACCTGGCATCGGATAGGCTATCGTATCGTCGTCGTCGTTTCCCTGGAACATCTTCGGTTGATTTTAGCTTCGTCGGCGGCAGGAACTCTCGGACAAGACCCCACTTCTGGTACCACTGTAAAGAAACTGGGTTCTGCCCGTCTTTCTTCTCTCAGGAGGCGAGTGTAAGGCGCGTGTTGCTCAGGATGGGAGCACAAGTACGGCCACCGTCGTCTATCGGTGGGCTTCGCGTCTGCCAGCCGATGAGCCGTCGCAATCAATGTCCAACACCGAAGAACTCAACACAGGAAGTTGAATTAACGACCTCTTTATTTACTCTCACGTCCGAAATCAAACATCACAAATCACTGCTTTTACTAGCCATCAATCGAACTCCAACGTATTTATCTCTTCAAAACTCAACTTAACTTAACTACGCAAAAGCGCCGCTATTTATAGATAGCCCAGCCAATCAGCGGAGCCCTAGAGAGACCAAGCGCTAGAGAGGCGGAGCCTAAAAGAGACCAAGGCTAAGGAGACCAAGCGCTAAGGGGGCGGAGCCTAAAAGAGGCCGAGGCTAGGGAGACCAAGGGCTAGAGAGACCAAGCGCTAGGGAGACCAAGCGCTAAGGGGGCGGAGCCTAAAAGAGGCCGAGGCTAGGGAGACCAGGGGCTAGAGAGACCAAGCGCTAGGGAGACCAAGCGCTAGAGGGGCGGAGCCTAAAAGAGGCCAAGCGCTAAGGAGACCAAGGGCTAAGGAGACCAAGCGCTAGGGAGACCAAGCGCTAGGGAGGCCAAGCGCTAAGGCAATCCAGGGACCACCCTGGGTCGCCACAGTATGGAAAATAAATTGTACCACTGACGCTTATAAAAACGTCTACGGTTGTGTAACCGTGTCAGACAACTAGAGTGATACTTTGCCTCAGTGGTAATACCATGTCACTTTTTTGCAAGTTCTGCAAGAAGTCAGTCGCGTGACAGAGCTACATTCCTTGAATCTATTGCCAAGTTCGTGCCAATCTCCAAAATAAACAATCTGGCCTCCCAGAATCAGATAGCATAGAGTGCTATGATCATCCACAGTCCCCACAAATAACTAAGCAATGAGTAACACACAGAACAATTAACAAACACAACAATTAAGAAGATGAATTGTAATCGTAAACTCAGGTTTTTTCAGTCAGTAAAGTGAATTAAGAACGAAAGCAATATGATGATGCTTGGTGACAGCTGAGGCTGGTGAATTTGAGGTAAAGGGAAATACAATAATCAAGCTTGGAGTGAACAATACAGGTAGCAATAGTAATATTTAATTATTTCATTAAATATATCGTATATGTTGTGTATTCTCTTATTTCAATGATTGCATTACACACATTACCAGGGAGGTTGCTTTTAAAGTGGATAAATGTCCATGATAACTCATCAATTCAACTACTATTTATGCAAAGAATTATTTTCATCAATCCAACTTCCATTTACGCAGGCAGACAAGATAAATAATATTAAAATACGTTAAAATACAGGATATATTCAATGAGATCATTAAATAAGCTAAAATGCAGTTCTACCGTTAGAAAATTTGGTAAACCCGTAGTTTAGGTTGCTAAATTATTTTATATTGTCAAAATGAAATGGAAGCTGGATTGAGGAAAAAATTGTTTCCATAACTGCAAGTGGGACTGATGAAACTATTTCTATCTTTAAATAGAAGTTGGATTGATGCAAATAATTTTTATCGTAAATAAAAGCTGGATTGATGAAACTTAGTT
Organism: Aporrectodea caliginosa; assembly: GCA_020284085.1. Lineage (NCBI taxonomy): Eukaryota > Metazoa > Annelida > Clitellata > Crassiclitellata > Lumbricidae > Aporrectodea > Aporrectodea caliginosa. The sequence goes on from JACEVL010000041.1 coordinate 162,685, forward strand.
TTTGATGCAATAGAAGCTGGAATAATGAAAATAATTGTTTCCGTAAGTCGAAGCTGGACCCATGCAAAAAGTTTTTTGCTTACATAAAAGTTCCATTGATGAAAAATATTTTTCTGGTTAAATAGAAGTTGGGTCATTTTTTCGTTAAATGGAAGCTGGATTGATTAAAAAAAAAATTCTCGATGAAATGGAAGCGGGATTGATTATAGTTATGATGGACATAGGTAGAGTGCTTACTTACCAACGTGAAGTACGGCATTGAAGACATTAGAATAATTTAGCAACCTAAACTTACCGAAAATTGTTATCACTGCAAAATAATAAATTGTTTAACTTAGAAAATAGATTTATGAAATCCAGGTGAAATTCTATTTCGGGAATTTAGGTCGGGAATTCGCAAGGGCACCCGAAAAGCCGGGTTCGATAAAAAGCACCGCTTAAACGTAGGCTGTAATTAAATTCTGACCTACCGTACAGATAAATTAAAATATATGAAGTTTTATTACATCCAAACAAGAAAATAGACGCTTTCGCACAATTTAAAGTGAAATAAATTATGTGAAAACAATCCTTAATTGACGATTAGATCGCCGATAATGAAGACTTATTGACAAGAAATTCTAGCTGTCGCCTAAACATGTCTGTTTATAGCCCAAAAACCCGCACAAATGGTCGAACTAATACAAAAAGTACCGCGTTTACGGCACATTTTCAATAATTTTTTAAGTAATGTTCCCAAATGAATTAAGTGATGCCTCTCGCTGAAAAGTCTTAAAATATGTTTTTCTTTAATACAAAAAAGTTTGTTGCTTTTATCCACAGTTTGAACAATGCACGAGCTTATCGTCCTCACTATAAGTTACGAACAGCGAAAAGTGGGGGACAATTATTGTTCGGGGACAAATATTTACGCCTATAGTAAGATCCGGTAGGCCTACTTGTCGGTTAATTCACCGCATTTCATTTTTCCCATGCTAATGACTTTCCCACGTTAAATTAATTCACCGCATTAAACTGGTGTCGAAAACACAGCACCATGGTCTAGAAAAACATGTTTAAATTATTCCTAGTGCTGACGTCATATCCGTACAAGTCCATCCATTTTGCAAATAATACCGTAATAAGAAAACGTGGACGACACCATAGATATAATAACACTGGATACAGCAAGCAGTAGCCTAAGATTTCTGATGCAGACATCTATTTTTGGCCAGTGACGTCATCTGGTGCAGAAAGCAGTCTTTCTACAGTGAAGTTTATAGAACTTGCCGTAATCGTAGTTGTAAACTCTACATTTCTAAAGGGGCACTTTAAAGCCAAGGCACAAGGCACCAGCTTATTGGGGATCGCTGCGTCTGGTCAGAAGGGTTGTCCCGAGATATCGAGTGGAGCTCCGTTCGATTGTCAGAGAGAGGAGTCAGAGGTCTATCGCCCATTATGGCTCTTCTGACCCCGGCTATACGACGTGGTGTGTGCGTGCGACCACGGTGTCCCGTCTGTTATACGCTGCCTCCGCATGGTGAGGATACGTTGGCCAGCAAGAAAGGGGAAGGCTCCAATCCGTTATAGGCTAAACAGACTACTCCGACGTTTGAACATCTAACCCTCCAAGCGGATATTAACCTGTTTTCGGCGGTCCTAGGAAGCCCGGGTCATGTTCTTCACAGGTTGCTTTCACCCCTGAGGAAGGTTAACTGCCTATGGCCAAAACCTCATGACCGGGTTTGCCGAGAGCAGACAATAGCATACGATGAGGAAAAACTGTATAGTCAGAATGCTGTACATGTACTAACTATTAGTTAGTAACTAACTGGTTAGCTTTTAACTAGCCATAGATGGGCTTGATTGTTTAAATGACTGCTTGCTTTAATCATGATGTTTGTTCACCAGAGTGCTGTTTGACAGTTGTCTATAAATAAAGAATATACTTACGTACTTTTACTTTAGCTGGGTCAGTGTAGGTATTGGTGGCGGGGGTGGGGGGGGATGAGAATATACAGAATTAAGGAGGAAGATGATTCCAGGGTCTAGGACTCTAGGCGCAGTGAAGTGGATGCAATCATGAATTTTCAGCCAGAGGAGTGAATTAAAGCTAGGAGTGAAATGGTGATGCTTGGGTATGCTGAAGACAGATCAGAACAGTTAATTTTGAATGAGTTGAAGACTTCAAACTTCTTGTTTTCTAGTGCAAAATACACATTTATTCATCAAATAAGTGTACTGGCACTGTAGTAAACAAAGATAATGAGGCATATGCAGTTATAATAGAAATATACAATCCACAACTTCAATGCTTAAAATTAATACAATTTAATATCTGCTATAAAAAATTGGAATAAATGAAAACATTTGTAATTATGAGAACTTTTTATAAATATACGTTTATTCACCACGAAGGTAGAAAATACAAGAACAAAAAGTTAAATACAAACAGATGCAAAGCTGGCATACATGAGATGATAACTTCTGTGATCTAGCATATTTCAATACGGTAGCTATAATATCCTTTGCCACAAACACAAAGAACACTGTTGTCATGACTTCCATAAAACAGTCACCAATAAAGTTGTTTACACTGGTAGAGCATATGAACGAGGTCAATGTGACCAGAATAGAATTGAAAGTCTAACAGATTTTTATTTATGCAAGTTAAAAATCTTACTGTATATTTGTATGTATGTATACTTTATTGCACTTAAACACATACCATTTTCAAAAGGAGACAAGCATTAAAATACAAATGGAGCCTCACAAAAGTAAAAGATTATGAGGTTAGGCCCCGGTTTCCAGTGTATAATCATTAACATTGGTAGGCTATCATCACTGTGTTAAAAGTGTTAAATTTAATGTAGTAGTTTAATATATGACACAATATCTGTAATTCTGTATTGAGAAGTATTTCAGCAAAACAAAATCATTGGGCCAGAATCAATTAATCCCAAACACAAATCAACTAGGAAGATACCAAATGATAAACTATAATGATAGTACTAACCATGAACAAGTACTTGTAATAAGAATGCCAGTATTATCATTTACACAATAGTAGTTTTAGTAATAATACCAATAGTGATACCTGCATTGTTTATAATGACAGTAATAGTAGAAGCAATAATAACACACAGATGATAATAATAACAATATTTAGTCAGAAAAAAATTTAACAAAAATTGTTACTTAAAATGTAGATAACAATTTTCCATTACGTGCACACATACAACTGAAAGTAATTATCTTATTTAAGTCATCTACTGATTCTTAAAAAGAATAAGTTTCGTCAACGTGTTTCGAACTCGGGTCCCTTGGAGTCGAATTGTTTCAGCACTACTGATATGGTGAACTCGAACATCAACATAAGAGTCAATAACCAAATTAATGAGCAAGATCAAATGATTGTCCTCCACAGGTAAATCTTCAATGTGTGATTTCAAATCAATGAAAATCTGCTTTCCTGTCAAATGCTTTCTAATCGCTAATTTCATAGCTGGCACTTTCTTCATGAAGTCCTTCAGACACTTAAATCCTCCAGACACTGCTTGTCGTATAAATTGTTCTGTTACCCTGCATATTAAGATTACATCTGCAGATGGCTTCAACAGATGACCACGACTCTTCTTATCAGTTAGTAAGCATGACGATTTTTCATCAGTTACTGCATTACTGCAAGCTGTACAGTGGATAAGCCGCCGAACTTTTCTTGCAACAAAACCCCCAATGTATTTGACAACCTCGTCTGAATATTCGGACATTTGCATCGGGGACATGTGAAACATGTCTGAGCTATCGCAATGTTCTCTTCCAGTGGCTGCTTCTGAGGTTGTAGTTGTAAACTCATCATTTTTCAGTCGCCATTCTAACTGATTAATAATAACAGGTGCACTTGAAATTGATAGAATGCCTGTTGTATCTTGGGCCAGACAGTTGCCAGATTTAATGTTTCTAAGAGCATGGTGAACTACCAGCCTCTTGTACGTTGACATGAACTGACGAGCTGTTGGATTATTGTTATAGCCACCTTGACTCCGGATTGCACTGAAAAACATTTCAATGTGATCCTGGCTAAGCTTGTAGGTCAGTAAAAATTTGAAAGTGTTGCTTGGATCAAGAAGCATTCTGCTTAATTGGACCACACTTTGCAGGCAGATCACAAATCCAATAAAACCAGTTTTCCTATTTGTCTCATGCATAAATTTGCCAGTACTATCCTTCAAATTCAAGAGATACAAGGAAGCTAGGTCAACAAATTGAGAGACCTTTTCAAGGTTTCTGATTGATATGGGTTTTTGAATTCTTTTCCTAGGAAATTTCGGCTATTAAGGATATCAAAGCATTGGTCGATAACCTTGATAAAAGTTGCAGTAGCCTGACAGTCTTTAAAGTTTTGTAGGTTGAGTTGGTCAGAACAAAATTCAAGGGCATCTGCAACACTTCTGCTAAGCAACTGAGCAGCCAATTTAACTTTCATTTTTTGCCGCTGCCATTCCATATGATGCCTTCTTAACTTGTTGCCAGCATGTAGTCCTTCTTTGTTCTGGAGATCAAACAACTTTTCAATAAAGTTATAATTAACTGTACCACTATTACAATCTATGAATATTTTTCTCTGTCCAAAACAATTTCTGATCAATTTCAGCATGTGACAGGCATCCAGTAAGACAAAAACTGGTTGATCATTGCTTGGATGAGGGAACCAAGTTTTCAGATTATGGACATTCGACAGGTCTGCTCCCAAAATTTTCAGCATTGAGAGATTTGATGAGGCTCCATCAAATGTGAGGGAAACTACTCTAATTCCTGTTGCATGTATTTTTATCAAACACTCTGTAACAATGTTTGCTTTTTCCTTTGCGTCGAGGCCATCGGTTAAGAAATATCCAACTGGTAATTTCCAGTGTGCATTGACAGCCACCAGCATCAGAACAAAATGCTTCCTTAGCAACTCCAACACTGTCATCATCAAAACCGGTACCATAATTAACAAACCCATAGGATCTTTTACCATCCCATTCAACCTGCTTCCGTATGCTCATTTCATCCATCATGAGAGCACAGATAATTTCATGATTTTCCTGTTGCTGGCATTTTGAAGTCAGCATTTTCAATGCCTCATCAGTAAATCCAGGCTGTCCATTTACACTGCTGTACCACCGTCTCAGAGTGTTTTGGTGAGGGAGACATGTGTTAAACGTTTTCCTAACATACTCGTAAGCCTTTGCTGAATAAAAATGCAAAGTTAGGGCAAATGTACGCAACGATGGTGGGTACTTGACTCTGTTCTTCCCTTTCATTTGACGCTGAATTAGATCTGTAACTTCTGCACCAATGTTTTCCAGATTCTTTGATGCTTGCTCATTTAGTAATTTCTTATCTTGTAGCTCTTCCAAAATGTTTTTTAGGGAAATATAACGTTTTTTCATACGTCGGCACTGTTGCATGAGCCCTTTCACACGCTTTCGCTGCAACTGGTAAGCATGCAAAACAAAACGCAACTTTCTTTTAACGTCTGTCAAACTGTCAGTGTCTTTTTCAGCACAGTCGCCAACATATCGAATTGTAGGAGCATGTATTCTTTTCAGTGATCTTAAAGTACCTCTGCTGTTTACATCGATCTGATCTGAGGCTTCTGTATTTTCAACACCAGCTGTTGACTGTGGAAAATTTCGATTCAGTGGAGGCTTGCGAGTTTTCACTTTCTTCGGTGCCAAGTGATCCGGAAACGCGAAGACACTAGGAACAGCATCTGGTTTTAAATACCGCCTAGAGCAAAATCCAGAAGTTTTGCTTTTATCAAATGCCTCCTCAACAAAATGATCAGAACATATGTAACTCCCTGAAGTTGGTTTGAAATTCTTTCGCTTAGTTGCCATAATCCATTTTTCACGCTGATCAGCATTTCTTGGAAAGCTAACAAAAACACAAGAAATGGTAAATTTTTTGTCCTTGTGATGCTGGCATGAAAATCATTGTTTTGAAGACCTTAACAGAGACTGAAGGTGATTCAGAATCTGGCCTGACCAATTGTTAAACCATATAATTATCTTCATGGTGAAAATGGTGCCCAGTAACATCACATGATTTCCATGGTGCATTATAACATGCCAATATGTAATGTAATCAAAAACTCCAAATTTGTAAAGCACCGCTTGAACACAGGCTCCAGTTTATTCAAGAGCGCTGCGTCAAGTCAGATGGCTTTCAAAAGAATAGTTAAAAGGACATCCGAGTTTAGATGAGAACCCACTAACGCGACCACACTTTTGCAGCAGCCAGCCCCAAATCTCAACTCAAGATATTATTATTATTATCATCATCATCATCATCATAATCATCATCATCAGCAATCATCATCCATCGTTATTATTCCAAGAGTCCAAATCAAGAGAAGAGGCAGAGCAGCTGCTAAGGTGGGTGTCGTATAGGTCGAGAACATTTAGGCGGATGTTCAGGTTACTGAGCTGAGTCAGGGTAGGAATTCTCAAAACGGTGAGACTAGTTTTGAGTGGAAAGCCCGGGGGCCGCATGCAGGCTACATCAAAAACTTCACAATCCCTGGGTGTCTTTATATTACATGTGAATATCACCAACATTGTTAGGTTGTCCAAATTTGGATGGAGTAATACAAAATCACCTAAATGTAAATAAACACGTTTTCTATAGCGACCTTATGGCCTCGATCCTGCTCATTTTCAATGAACTGGTCGGCTGAGATCTAGCGTATGTTATTTCGAAGTATTAACCTTCACTAACCTGTGAAACGTGCGTAATCCTCCAGCAACACGCCTTGCTGTGCAACCATAAGCAGCGCATGATTTAGTCATTTCTGATCAATTTTAACTTTAACTAATCGGCTCGGTTTAGATAAGGAACGCTAAACAACTTTTCCATCCATAGCGCACGATAGCCATGTCAACTTTCTCAAGCGGACGCTTTCTGCACCGTATGACGTAATTTACCATAGAGAGGTGTAGCCGTCATTCTAAATTTAGATTAGCCTGCGGATTGGCTTGCATGCACCATCCAGTGTTATTATATCTATGGACGACACTAACCCTAATCCTGACCCTAACCGACCCTCACGACGCGTAACAACGAAGCATAAGCTTAACTTAACGTCGGGACGTGGGGTCAATAACTTGACGTCGTGAGGGTCGGTTAGGGTCAGGGTTAGGGTTAGTGTCGTCATTAGAAGATAGATAAAGGCTACGACATAATGCGTCTTATGAAACAGTGAAAAATGGAAGGACTTGTACGGATATGACGTCACAACTAGGACTGTGCTTAAAGGAAAGAAACGCGTGTCTTCTGGTCGCGTAGAAATTTATTCGGGTGCATGAACAGGCAAGGTAGACGCAAGAATTAAATGCGGTGAATTAACCAGGCCCCTCGGATGACGTCATATTGCGGAAGCTAGATGCCTTCCATCTTGCAAGTAGACTTTGTAGGAGCGCTTCGTGCGGACTAGATAGAATAAATACGCGAAATTGCCGAAATATAAACAAAACCTAAGTCTAAACGTTGTTCAAAAAATTGTGTTACATTTGGATGCATTAATGTGGCATCTCTAGAATCAAGAAAGACAGGAATAACTCTCCATGCTTGAGTATTAGCAGTTTTAATCGCAGTGTACTTGGCCTTGAAGGTAAATAACACAAGTTCGTGTGTTACTGGGTTAAAAGCATCCCACACGATCATCATCTTGTAGGTGCCCATGTCCATTCATTAATGCCTTGAGACTGCAGTTGACATAATTATCTAAAGGTTGTGGAATGTGGACTCAAGGCAGTGCGTCGCCGGACTTTCCGACTGCATCCCTGGACAAATGTATGGTAGGATGGACGAGAGAATGGACTGATGGATGGATGGATGGATGGATGGATGGACGGCAGGAAAAATTCAAGACTTTACTATCCATATGTCTAAGAGTGGAACCCAGAAAGGAACACCTTACTGTGTCCTTAGTAAAAAAACATAACAAATTCCATTTTGATAACGTGAAACAATTGACACTTTTTTAATTACATGAAAAGAACTCGGCACCTTAGAAATGTGGTACCTATATAAAAGGAAAGCTGAGAAGTCCCTACAACAGAATGCTTAACTAATTTTAAAAGTACGGTAGCGCACAGTATTTAGGCCCATTATTTACACGGATAACTAGGCCTAATTATATTTATTTGTGTAGGTCTATTTAAATATTTGTGGAGTCCTATTTATATAGACCTATTTCTACATTTATGTAACTTCAGGAAAATGGCACTTCTACGGCACATTTTATTCTTCAGTCCTTAACTATGTAGAATTGTAATTCAGCAAAGGTAAACTTGAAGTTGAGAAATATTAGAAAGACTGGAACAATGGTGGAAAACTCCGTCTCTATTTCCAACATATCATCACATATATACACATCCAAAATATTTTTCCAAGAAACGATTTTGCATCCTCAATTGAATCGATTTTGCTAAGACAGTTTTCAATGATAAATTTCTGGCCTCTAATTTTATTGGAATCATACTGTTACTTGTAAAACATTAACTTTGTTTATGAACGAAGACTGTACTACTGAGTCTGAATGTGATGAATCGATCAGACAGGTTTGCATTGCTTCACATTGAATTTTGAGATCCTGACGCTGTATTCCACTATAGAGTTTAAAACTGTTTGGTTGATGAACTTGTGATATAAGGTTTACCGCATGTGTGTTGATTCTTAGTCAAACGAGTTTTTTGGTTCCTTTAAACTTTGCAGTTCTGCGAATCTTCTACTACAAATTTTGCAGATGTATGGTTTTGCTCCTGTATGAGTTCTCATGTAAATATTAAGATTACTGACAATTGTTCATAATATCGGATATAACTAACATGTGTATGGTTTTTTCTCCAGTATGTGTTCTCTGTCTCACATGCACTTTCAGATAACCAACGCGAGCAACTGTTTCCTGACAAAACTGGCATTTGTAATGTCGCTTGCCAGCATGGGTTGCGTTAAGTAGAAAAAACCTTTTCTACTTAAAACCTGAGCAAACCTTTCCTGATATAACTAGCACTTGAATACTTGGCTTGCCAGTCTGGCTTCTTTGAAGGAGAACAACTTGAGCAAATGTTTTCTGACATAATTGACATTTTTAATGGCTTCTCTCCAGTATGGCTTCTCGTGTGTGCATTTAGAGCAATACCTTCAGCAAAGCATTTCTGACATTTGTATGTTTTCTCATGTCAGTTATCAGATGATCATCTTAACCATAAAATTTCTTAAGTGAGTTTGTGTCAATTTTCTTCAAATTGGTTCCCATATAACTCTCTAAATCACCAGCATGAGCAAGGGATTTTTATATCCCTCTCCGTTGTTTTATTGTAGTTCAAAAACGATGGCCGATTGTTATTAAATTAAGGTCGAAATGGTTTCCTCCACAGTAGAATGAATAATTAGTAAATTAGTAAATGTATGTATCAGAAACACCGTGTCTGTATATACCAATTCAATGTCCTTCGATAAGAGCAAAATGCCCGCCTGTTCGAATCTTCATCTCCTACCAATAATTCTTTTTGATGAGCCAGAAACACTGTGGAGTAGCATATACCTATGGCTGCAACAGTACTCCAAGCATTCTTGAACCATCAATAGATAGAACAGTCTTCATTTTATATGTTTCCCGATATTTCCCTTCTAGCATTTTAAAGTTGTTTAAAGTTCTCCCCATTAAAACAAAATGCTTTATCACACAGTTGAATGAAAAATTAGCAAATGCCTGTATTACAAATTATTGAGTCTCCATTGGTACGATTTCACTCCAGTTTGGGTTCTTTTGTGAGTCTGTAGCGAAGAAGCAAATGTGAATGATTTCTGGCAAAACTCCAGTGTGGGTTCTAACATGCTTTCTTAGATAACGAGACCCTGAAAATCTTTCTTTACATATCTGACATTGCTATGATTTAACTCTGGTATGGGCTCCAATATGCCGTTGCAGATCAGCAGATCTCGAAAATGTCTTATTACAAACCTGACACAGAAATGGTTTCTCTCCAGTGTGGCACTTTTCATGACTTCTCAAATTTGAAGAGCTTTTGAACGTTTTCAGACATATCTGGCAAAGATATTGTCTCTCGCCGGTATGAGTTCTCACGTGAACCTTCAAAACATTACAGCGTGCAAAAGTTTTCCCGCATAGCTGGCATTCGTAGGGTTTATGTCCCGTATGGGTTCTATCATGTCTCTTTAGGTCAGAGGATTGAGAAAAACTCCTTTTACACATCTGACATTGGTAAGGCCTCTCTCCAGTATGAGTTCTCATGTGAATCTTTAAAACATTACAGCGTGCAAAAGTTTTCCCGCATAGCTGGCATTTGTATGGTTTATGTCCCGTATGGGTTCTATCATGTCTCTTTAGGTCAGAGGATTGAGAAAAACTCTTTTTGCACATCTGGCATTGATAAGGCCTCTCTCCAGTATGGGTTCTCAGGTGAATCTTGAATTTGCTGTAGCATGTGAACGATTTCGTGCATAGCTGACATAAGTATGGTTTCTCTCTAGTATCTCCAACATGAAGTTTCATGTGAACATTCCGGTGAGAAGACTGTGAAAAGGATTTCTGACATACGTGGCACAGATAGGATTTCTCTCCGGAATGCTTTGAAGAAATGCTCTCCGACATCACTATATGATTATGAAAATTTCTGAGTTTATCTGATGGATGTTCAGAAAAGCTATCGTTAAAAATTGAGCCTCTTGCAAATTGGACTGCAACTATTCGCAAACCTCACCAGTTGGTTTCCTTGTTCACCATGAAGTTCACCCACTATTAAATTCACTCGGTTTAAACCTAAAGCAGAAATATATCTCTATATTTTTTTCATTTATTTTATCCGATGGTTAACCTAAGACAAAATTAATTATAATCAAAATACAAGAGATATTTTGTGAAGGAGCGCTCCCGGCCCAGCCACGACTAAAGCAAAACACTTGAGGCCTTGTAGAACCCTGTGGGATTGGTCACAACTGAAGAGCGGAGCTTAAGCGGGAGGTCATTCCAGATGGAAGGTCTCACAACCAAAAAGGACGAAGCTGAATAACAGCCAAGCGAGCCCTTGGCACTAGGAGTTCACCCCTCGTCGCAGGGTGAAGCGCCCGACGCGCTGCAACGTCGGACACTGGGCGACAAAGATCGCGCAAGTAAGATGGAGCGAAGCCAAGAACGCAACGAGAAACCAGAGCAGCAATGCGGTATGGGATCCTCTGAGACACAGGCAGCCAATGCAACACATCACGAATGTATGCAGAGCCAGGAGAGAATTTAGAAAGCCGTCCAATAAGCCGAGCAGCCGAACGCAGAACTCGATCTAGTCGTCCGAGAAAGACAGCAATTATGGAGCAACAGGGGTCAATTCAACTCCTGGGTATGAAAAGTTGGGGTACCGCACCATCCGGTCCAAAAAGTAGGGGTATGAGTACCCCTCGCATCCCCTAAAAACTACACCTATGGTCAGTGCACGTTCTGTTGTAATTAGCGTGCATGCACTTATAAGAATTTAACATTAGGTATACAAGCTGAAAGTAAGAAATAAGCCATTCCTAACAGGGAACCTGCAGGATTTTAATGCCACAAGTAGAGTTCAACTGCAAGCTAACTTCCATTTTCCCATGTTTCAGAACCAGTCAGGGACAAACATATGACGTTCTCAATGAACATGTCTAGAAATTTGAAAGATATGCAACGTCTGCAGGCATAACAATGATGGACCAATATGAAGTGATAATATATAAAATAAAACAATAAAATGCAGCATTCACAGATTTTAACGTGAAATAGCATGCCTATTAGATTTAAATTTGCCACAAAAGCATTTATACAGAAACTGATGTCAATTGCCCAATATATTCAAGACTTAAAACTGTAAGTTTCGTTTAGCTTTATCCATAGGCCTATGATTAAGTCCGTGAACCCGATAATTATGCCTAAAATCAATAATCATTCAGCTTTTTAATGTAGAGCACATCCCTGATGCCAGTTAGAGCTGAAAACGCCTAAGAACAGCGAAAAGCGGGGTATGGGAACAAACTATTTACGGTGAGATCCTTGAAATGTTTTAAATAGAGAAGGAATTATGAAGTCTAACTCTGCTCGAGTCCTCTCTGACGACGAATAGGCAAGACGATAAATTTGCCTACAATCGAACGATTAACTGGGAATTTGTTAACAGCCGATAGAAAAAGTCTACATGTAATGGCGGAAAGCAATCATCTAGCCACAAGTGGCTAGATGTGGCTATGTATAAAATTAAAATCGCTAATATTAATGACGTCATCGTTAATTGCGCACCATACATAAATAATGCGGAGTATTTATATCGCGCAATACGCCGTCGTGTAAAATTCAGCCGTAGCACAGCGCTGCAACAGCAGATCAGAAGTAATTTTGTGCAAAGGTAGTTATATTTTATTTCTAAGCTTTTGCAAGTGATTAATTATTCCATATTATGACTTCCTCAGATTTGAGGAGAGGATTCAAATTTTAAAGGATGACATGTTTGAAGAAGAAGAGAATTTTGAAGTATAAGTAGGCCTACGTAACTTAATGTGAAATCATTAGAGTAGAAATCTGAGAATTTTTATAGCGTTAGTGCTATAGGCTAATGCGACGCGCAGTCCTATGAATTAAAATCATTGGACAAGTCAAATTCCAGAGTGACTCCGGTGGAGAATCCAACGACGAAATAATTGAAGACACTGGAACAGCATACGAAAGAAAAGAGCTCAGGTACAGACGAGATTTCAATCGAAGGAACTTTTTGCCGGAAAGGGAAGGACTGGCGGAAGGAAGAACTGGTTAAATAGTAGATTTCGTTTATTAAAATACTAAGTTGACATACCGCAACTTGTTTACATGAGATAATGAAAGTAATGAAATTAAAAACCATAAGTTTATGCCTTTAGTCAGATTGAGAGTTAAATCTTAACATCCCGAATGGTCCGAAATAGAACCCTAGAGATGAAATTGTGGTCATATTTTTTGGGCAGTTCATATTCATGAGGCCTAGGGCGCAGAGCATAATATGGCCTACGTACGCTCGGAGGAAAGATGCCTCTAAGCACATGTTGTAAGTTCCGGTTGACCGCTTGGAGGAGTCTAACGTCTGCATCTTCCATCATTCGGTCTAAATCCTGGTGTTCAGGAGGGAGGTAGCCCAGTCGTTTGGCCCTTAGCAGGAAACGTTGGAGTTTTTGTCCGTCGTTTGCGGTGGTGAATCCCCACCAAGCAGGGGAGGCATAGAGAAGGCGAGAGATAGTAATTGCACGTGCAACTTCATGGAGCGCAGTTGGAGGGAGACCGCATGCCCTGAGGACTCTGAGAGCGTGAAGCGAACCAGAGCATGCACTTAGAATCCTGTTGACATGGGAAGAAGCGCTGAGATCGTTTGCAATAGTCACTCCGAGCATAAGCATTGATTTTACTCTCACGATTCCTAAGGTAGGTGGGTCAGATGTTCCTTTGTCGCGTCGACGGTGGAAGGAAGGACGAACTGGCAAAATGAAGGAAAGAAGGAATAAATAATGGAAGAAAAGGCTGGTAGAAGTAAGGAAGAATGGAAGCTAGAAAGGAAATACTGACATAAGGGAGGAAAGGCCGGTGGAAGGAACGAAAGAATGGCTGTAGGAAGGATCCGATAGAAGGAAGAAAAGGTTTATCGAAGAAGGAGGAAGGAAGGAAAAGGAAGGAAGGGAAGGAAGGAAGGAAGGAAGGAAGGAAGGAAGGAAGGAAGGAAGGAAGGAGGAAGGAAGGAAGGAAGGAAGGAAGGAAGGAAGGAAGGAAGGAAGGAAGGAAGGAAGGAAGGGAAGGAAGGAAGGAAGGAAGGAAGGAAGGAAGGAAGGAAGGAAGGGAAGGAAGGAAGGAAGGAAGGAAGGAAGGAAGGAAGGAAGGAAGGAAGGAAGGAAGGAAGAAGAGGCGGTACACGCGAGGCCCTCTTCGTCAAGCGACATCTATTCAGCCGCCCGACCGTCCCGCCGAACGGATGGATGGATGGATGGACAGATGAATGAATGACATATAGATGGATGGTGGATAGATGGATGAACGTTTGGTTGGATGAAAGAATGGATGGACGGGTGGATGCATCACTGGATGGATGTATGGGCGGATGTTAAGCTGAAAGGATGGATGGATAGATAGATGAATGGTTAGATGGACGAACGAATGGACGAACGGATTTTATGGTAGGGTAGACGGTTGAATGGATGAACCACTGGATGGATGTTTGGTCGGATGTGCAGATGAATGGATGGATGTTTGGATGGATGAAAGAACGGATGCACGGACATGTATGCTACGATGGACGAGCGAATAGATGATCGGATGGACGGTTGGTAGGACGGTCGTATGGTGGAGGGATGAATCGATGAAAAAGCGGCAGGAAAGAAGAAATGACAGCAGGAAGGAAGGAAGGATGGTAGGAAGAAATAACGAAAGAGAGAACGAAAGCTGCTTCAATAGTCATTCGTTCATTCCTTGTATCATTCATTCAGTTATTCGTTAATTCATTTGCAAATCTAATCTGATCAAATCTAATCAAATATAATCCAACTTATACTAGGATACTTTAAACCTATCTAATCTACTCTAACATAATCTAATCTGATCTAAGCTAATCTAATATATAGCCTAGGCCTAGCGCCGTTATCGTGATGTCCACATCAGTCAATGGTCGCTATAGAAAAATCACAATCCATAATTAACAGACGCGGGGTCCACATTGGGTTGGATGCTGCGCCTGTAATCGAAAGGTGGCTGGTTCGTGACCTATAGAGCGGAATTCATTATGATAACCATGGGAAAGTTGTTTAACTAAGTAAGTAGCCTTTATTTGGATCTGACAAGAGTACACGCATTACATTGTATACAACGATTGCATGCATATATTATTTGAAATAAACAATAGCAGGATCAGGTTTTATATAGACATAGGCTACAATAGCCTAAATGCACCGCTAAATATATCTGCGTATTTATGCTCTTTTTGTGTGCTTCAGCTATATTGAGCGTACATTGACCGCACACTGGCGGTCGGAAGATCAGGTAGGTAGAGGACTGGCCCTTTACCCTCAGACTTGATATTGGGGTACGCTGGGGAGGGGGTAAATGGCAAGTCGTGCGATGCGCTGACTGTGTCTACGACCTTTCTGGTCTCCAAGCTCAAGGGACTAACAACCAGAAATGAATCCCACGCTCTACCCTGCGACAGGTAAAACCAAGTAAATGCAAATGACAACGTTTTTCTATAGCGACTGAATGGGTTAATATAATTTTTCGAAGAACTGATCGGACGAGATCCTTCACCACCGTAGAGTGCCAGGACCAACAGGGCAGATAGCCTGGTACTGTGTGTCGCAAAAAGACCTGAAAATAGCCGTGTCTTTCAAAAGGCGCTAAATAAAAGGTAATAGTAATTGCAAATTTATATAGCGCTACACTTCAAGAGAGATTCATCAGAGACGCTCAAATAAATATCCGCATAAGGAACTAATTTACGGAATGACAGAAGGAAGAAAGGAAATGTTAGTACAAGGAAGGAAGGAAGGAAGAAAGGACGGAAGAAAAGAAGGAAAGCTGACATAGGTAAGGAATCTCGAAAGGACTGACAGACTGACGGAAACTCATAATATTAAGTTCTTATATAAGGAAGAATTGTAAGAAAGGACTACAAGAAAAGAAGGCTACACTCTATACTTACAAAGTTTAGTTTTTAATTGAACGAAAGGAAGTCAGCAGAAGGATGTGAACTTATGTATGTTTTTACAATTTGAAAAGATTTCAAATTTTTAATTTCTCAATTTGTTTTTGAACCAAACTTATGAAAAAGTAAATAATTGTTGTAGAGTATTGTTTTTTGGTGTCTACTAATAAAATTAGTTATTTGCTGATTAAAATTAAATTGTTTTTAAAAATTTTTTAATTTTAAAATGCAGTAAAAGATGTAGGAAAGTCAAATTATTTTCTTTTACGTTTTTTCTCATTTTTCCGTTTTTTTTTTTCAAAGAACGACGTTTTTTCCGTTTTTTATTTTGATTTGATCGTTTTTAACAACTATGGCGAGGACCAACAGGGCAGATAGCCTGGTACTGTGTGTCGCAAAAAGACCTGAAAATAGCCGTGTCTTTCAAAAGGCGCTAAATAAAAGGTAATAGTAATTGCAAATTTATATAGCGTGACTTCAAGAGAGATTCATCAGAGACGCTCAAATAAATATCCGCATAAGGAACGAAAGGAACGACAGAAGGAAGAAAGGAAATGTTAGTACAAGGAAGGAAGGAAGGAAGAAAGGACGGAAGAAAAGAAGGAAAGCTGACATAGGTAAGGAAAGAAAGGACTGACAGAAAGATGGAAAGAAAGAAGAAAGGAAAGGTTGGTAGAAGAACTGGCAGAAGGACGAAAGAAAGGAAAGACTGACAGAACGAATGAAAGAAGGAAGCAAGGGAAGGAAAGGCTGGTAGAAGGAAGAACTGGCAGAAGGAAGCAAGGAAAGGCTGGTAGACGGAAGAAGTCTCAATTGTTGCGGCTCAATTGATCGGTGTAAAACCTATAGATTTGGGCATACACCAGTTTGAGTCGGAGAAACTGCAAAGCTTAATGACCTATTATAATATAAAGTACAAACCCACATTAAGCTTAATAGCTCTTAAAGCAAACTTGTCTTGTAGGCAGTTCAGCCTCTTAATTCCATAAAAAAACACCAACTATTCTTACAACACAATCATAACTACACATTCAGTCATTCTTCACACCAGTTTGAGGTGAAAGAAACTGCACCGATTAATTAACGATACAAACAAACATTCATCTAAAGATACATAGGCCTAATTGTCTTGCAGGCAGTTCAACCTATCAAATAAAACACCAAAGTTATTCTTAATACATAACAACCTTAACTACACGTTCTATCATTCATAACGACAAAATGCAACACATATCAACTTAATGTAAGCAGAATCAGCCTAGTAAATCTTTTGCTTTTCAATCAACCTGGAATGCAGACAATACGGGAGCAGTCTTGAGTACAAGGTGTCTGCAGTTAAATTTCTGGTTTCTCCAAAATTGGTTTTTATATACCTCTCCAAATCAGCAGAATGTGTAAAGCAGACTAATATGCCTCTCCATTATTTTACTGTTGTTCAAAAACGAAGGGCGACTGTTTCTACATTAAGGTCAGAATGTTTTATCACACAGTTGAATGAAAACTTAGTACATGTATGTATTAGAAATATTGAGTGTCCATATCAATACAACGTCTTTCGCTAACGGCAAAATGTTCCGCTATAGTTTGAATCTTCATCATCTACCAATAAATTCTGTTTCATGTGCCAGAAACACCGAGAGAGTAGTACATACCTATGGCTGCAACAGAACTCCACGTATTCTTCTCTATACAATGATCTTGCACCCTCAACAGGTCCAACATATTTAATTTCATACAAGTTTCCCGGCTCTGATACGACCCTTCAAGCATTTTAATGTTCTTTAACGTACTTGAGAAGCTGCACAGATTGGTTTGAGAATAAAAGGGATCGTTTATTCCAGTATGGATTCTAGCGTTATTTCGTACACTGGGAGATTGGAAAAATGTACTTTTACAAACCGGGCACAGAAACGGTTTCTTCTTCATGTACACTTTCGTGTTTTCTCAGACTTCAAGCACTTACGAATGTTTTATTACATACCTGGCAAAGGTATGGCTTCTCTCTGTAATGTGTTCTAGTGTGACGCATTAGATTACGGTTAACATTAGTTTCAGATCCACACAAGATGCATTGGAACGGTTTCTCTCTGGTGTGGATTCTAACATGTTTTGCTAGATAGGAAGATTGCCGAAAAGATTTCTTACATAACTCGCAGTGATATGATATCTCCCCAGTATGGGTTCTTTTGTGAGTCCGCAGAGAAGATGCGAATGTGAATAATTTCTTGCAAAATTCGCAGCAGTATTGTTTCTCTCCAGTGTGGATTCTAACATGCTGTTTTAGGGTAGAAGATTGGGAATATCTTTGTTCACATATCTGACATTGGTATGATTTCTCTCTTGTATGGACTCTAATATGCTGTTGTAAATTAGTAGATCTGGAAAATGTCTTGTTACAAACCTGACACAGATGTGACTTCTCTTCAGAGTGCCACTTTTCATGACTTCTCAAATTTGAAGAGCTTGAGAATGTTTTCTGACATACCTGACAAAGATATGGTCTCTCGCCGGTATGTGTTCTTATGTGCTTCTTAAGATCGCTATTATTACTAGTTTTAAACTTACATAACTGGCACTGGTACGGCTTCTCTTCAGTATGAACATTTGCATGGCATTTTAGACTGGAAGATTTATAAAAACTTTTCTGGCATACTTCGCACTGGTAAGACCTCTCCCCAGTATGGATTCTCATGTGAATCTTAAAACCGTTACAGTGTGCAAAAGTATTTGGGCATAACTGGCATTTGTATGGCTTATGTCCCGTATGGATTCTATCATGTGTTTTTAGGCCAGCGGATTGAGAGAAACTCTTTTTACACATCTGGCATTGGTAAGGCCTCTCTCCAGTATGGGTTCTCATGTGAATCTTGAATTTACTGTGGCATGTGAATGATTTCGTGCATAGCTGGCATAGGTATGGTTTTTCTCTGGTAAGTCCATAATGGAGCATCATGTGAACATTCCGGTTAACAGACTGTGAAAATGATTTCTGACATAAATGGCACTGATAGGGTTTCTCTCCAGTGTGGATTGTAGCATGCCTTTCTAGATGGGAAGAATGGGAAAATGTTTTATCACACATTTGGCACAGAAATTGTTTCTCTCCAGTATGGGTTCTTCTGTGAACCTGCAGATTAGATTGCTGTGTGAAAGCTCTTTGGCACAACTGGCATTGGTATGGTTTCTCCCCAGTATGAATTCTAACATGAACTCTTAGACTGGAAGACGTGGAAAATCTTTTTTCACATGTGTGGCATTCAAAATGTTGTTTCCCTTTGGTGTGTTTTTTAAGACCTGAAGAGCATCTGAATGTTTTCTGACACACTATGCAAACGAATGGTTTTTCGCCAGTATGCATTCTCATGTGAATCTTTAGCTTATAGGCGTATCGAAAGTGTTTCTTACAGAACTCACATTCGTATAATTTTTCTTTGGAATAGCTTTTCTTGTTTTCCTTCATGCACTTATCCAGCATAAAGGATTTCTGACATAACTGAGAACCGCGCATAGGTTTATGTGTTGAATTTTTATTATTTCGGATGGTCTTTTCAAACGAGTGCTTTGAAGGAATGCTCTCCGACATCACTCTGATTATGAAGTTTTTTGAGTTTATACGATAGATGTTCAGTAAAGCTAGCATTAAAAAATTCAACCTCTTGCAAGATGGACTGGAAATATTCGCAAACCTCGCCCTTGCTATCCTTGTTCAGCATGAAGTTCACTCGATTAAAATCTAAAGCAGTACATTTTTCTATAATATTTTTCACTTACTCATATGCTTAACCTAAGAAAAACAACAACTAAATCATTATAATCAAAATATAAGACATCGTTTGCGAGACCGAAACAGCATTGCAAAACTGATCAAGCACATGACATCAGTTTACAATTTACACAATCTCTTCAACAACTACACTGGCTTCTCAAAACAGGAACGTAGCACGATATCAGTGTATACAAGGACGACGGGAACAAACTAACTGCAATTTCTAGAGGCATAACTTTGGTCTAGAAAGTGGGGTTCCAAATTTAGCATCGCTTCCCCTCTGTGACTGTTAAATAATTAACCTATAACGGTTCCTTTAATTCAACATGCCGAATAACAACAACAACAACAAGAATAATAATAATAATTATATTAGTAATAACAATAATAATAAAAACGCCTATGATCATTGCACATTCTGTTCCAATCAATGTGCACGTATACTTATAAGAATTTAGCATTAGGTATACCTGCTGGAAATAAGAAAAAAGTAATTCATTACAAGAAAACTGCAGGATTTTAATGCCACCAAGAGAGCCCAATAGAGTGGCGTAAATCCCAACTTGGAATGGGGAACAAACCCCTATTCTGGCCGATTTATGTATTAAAGACTCAGAAGTCACTCAGAACTGTAAATTTATATACGTTAAACCACCCCACTTCTAGCAACCGTGGGAGATTGTTCACCAAGCCCCATTGGCAGACGCCGCGCTATAGCTTCCATTTTTCATTCCTTCAGAACCATGGCAGTCACGGACAAACATGACGTTCGCAATTAACAGTCTAGGAATTTGCAGGATAGGCCTATGTTACGACAGAAAAAATAGATGAAACATAAAATTAGATGAAAAATCTTAAAACTAAATTAAATGCAGCTATCACCAGCTATTAGCGGGCAAAGATGGCACATTCACCTACATGCTGCTACAAACAATCGCATGGCTATTAGTTTAAAATTTGTTACGAAAGGCAGTCAGGAGGCATTTATACCTTTATACGGTCACTGATGCCAATAGTATTGAACAATATAATTTATTAAAGACTTAAACCTATAAGGTTCGTTCAACTGTATCCACATCATTGAGAAAGAACATAGCCTAAACCTGCTATGCCTAAAACAAATAATTATTCAGCTTTTTACTGCAGAGCACATTCATGATGCCAATTCGAGATATAAAACAACGCCTAAGCTACGAACGGCGAAAAGTGAGACAAATGTATGGGGGAAACTATTTATGGTGAGATTTTGAATTGTTTTAAATAGAGAAGGAATTATGAAGTACTAAAGTACTACTCCACTCGAGACCACACTGACGACGAATACGCAACACGCTGAATAACTATCGAACGATTAATTAAGTGTTAACAGAAGATTTGAAAGTTTACATGGCGGAAAGCAGCCACCTCTCATATAGAAAGACTCTAATATTAATGACGTCATCGTTTATTGCGCACCATACATAAGTAGGCTAAATACGCAGTTTTTATATTGCGCAATACCTGTAAAATTCAGTCGTAAGGCAACTTTGCAACAGCAGATCAGAAGTTATTTTTCGCCAAGCTATATTTATATCATTTCTAAACTTTTGAAAGTGATTTACACATATTATGACGTCCTCAGTATTTCAGAAGCGAGTTAAAATAATATTGTTAACGCTGGTGCATTTGAAGTAGATCGGTCCTTAGAGGTAGGCTATAGCCTAATAGCCTATAGGCCTACGTATGTTGGAAGAGAGACAGTACACACGAGGCCCTCTCCATCAAGTGACATCTATCCAGTTTCTCACGCACCAAAAGATCCGTTCCATGGCCACTCGAATGTCCGCTGGACTCTTACAAGAGTGAGAAGTAGTTATTGTATTGTATTGTATTGTATTCAAACATTTATAAAAGCGCCTCTAATAGGGTGAACCATTCAGAGGCGCTCCCAGTGCAGTCAAGGCCAAAGAGAAGAAAAAGGTTTTGAGAAAAGAAAAGGTGGAAGAGAGAGGTTACTAGCTAGAATTCGAGAGCGAGTAGATGGAGACAGCGCATTAAACCAAAGAGAGGGACCGATTGAGGTAAAGGACCGGGACTGAGCCATAGCTGTTCTAGTATGAGGAACTAGAAGCTCAAGTCTGTTTGATGAGCGTAGTGGTCGATGGGAGGAGGCTGAAAGAGGCCGGAGTAATACATCAGCTAAATATTTTGGGGCAAGACCCCTTTGTGCCTTGAAGACTAGAATGATGATTTTGAATTCAATGCGAGCAGAGAGAGGAAGCCAGTGCAGTTGTTCAAACATGAAAGTAGAAATGTGAGAGTACCGTGGTAGGCGTGCTACTAATCTGGCGGCAGCATTTAGGACCGACTGAAGAGGAAGAAGACTAACCTTAGGAAGACCAATGAGAAGAGAATTACAGTAATCAATTCGGGAGCATATGAAAGCATGAACCAGAGTGGTGAAAACAGAAGATGAGACAGAACGCCGAACAGCCCTAAGACGCCTTAAATGAAAATAAGAAGAACGTGTTAGGTTAGAGATATGGTCTTTAAAAGAAAGGGAGCTATCTAGTGTAACACCCAGATCACGTACAGTTGAAGAAAAGGAATAGTGCGGGAAACTTTCCAAGAGGAGAACAAAATCAATCTTCAGAAGCTGTTGGGGGTGCCAAACCAAATGAACTGGGTTTTAGAGGCGTTAAGGCAGAGACGGTTTGATGCCATCCAGGAGTGAAGAGAATTTGAGAGGGATTGAATACGCTCAACTAAGTGCATCTGGGATGAAGGAGACCCATGAACAAATGCTTGCACATCATCTGCAAAGAGATGACCAGCAGCTCCAGAGAGTGGGAAAAGAGAGGGAATGTCAGCTGTATATAGAATGAAGAGCAGGGGACCCAGGACAGAGCCTTGAGGAACACCCAATTTGATGTGGATCCAATTAGTTCCTGGAATCACCCGAGATAATCATTTGGGTTCGCTCAGACAAATAAGATCGAAACCAACAAAGGGGAAGGCCATCCATGCAGTAGACCGGTGCACCGGCGCCCACTCGCTCCGCGTAGTTGCCCTTGCGCAGCAGACGGTGGATTGAACTTTTTGCACCCCTCTTTTTCACCGGTCTGGATGGGTGTATTAACAATTAGGGGGTGGCGTGAGATCAAGAAGTTAACAGGGTGATAAAGGGAGTGACCAAGGTGTCCAGAGGTACAAACTGCGAGTCTTTCGGGGAAAGGCCTACGCGGCAGCGTGGCACCACTAGATCTTGATCTAATTTCTCTGGTTATGCGTCGTTCTTGCTATAGGCCTATCTGTAAGACCGCCTTCGTCCGCCCAGACGGAACCCACCTGACGGATGTATGGATGGATCACTGGATTGACGTATAGAGGGATATACAGATGAATGGATGGATACATCTATGAACGGTTAGATGTGTGAACAAATGGATGAACGGTGGACGGGTGGATGAATGACTGCATGGATGTTTGAACGGATGTGCAGATGAATGGATGGATGGGTAGGGTAATGATCGGTTTTAATGGATGAACTTATGGATGGAAGGGTGGATGGACAAAAGAATTGTTGGGCAGATATTGCGTTTGGTGGATAAATTGCATTGATGAACGAATGGATGGACGTATGTATGGGTGGATGAAATCACTGGATGGGTGTATTAACAGTTGGACGGATGTACCGATGAAAGGGTAGATGGATAAACGAGTATGCTTGGGTAGTATGGACGGCTGGATAGAGGAACGAATGGATGTCTGGATGGTATGCAAGGGCAGATATAGTGGAGGGATGAATGGATGGATCGATGGAAAGTATGACAGGAAGGAGAAAGAAAGGACAGTAGGAAGGAAGGAGGGATGGCAGGAAAGAAGGATAGAGACAACGAAGACTGCATTCAGTCATTCGTTCATTGCTTTTCTCATTGGTTCAGTTATTCATTAATTCATGTGCAAGTATAATCTGATCAAATCTAATCAAATCTATTCCGAACTAAGCTACTTTAACGTAGCTAATGTAATGTAATCTGATATAATGTAATGTAATGTAATCTAGTGTAATCTAATCGAATCTAATCTAATCCAATCCAGTCTAGCTAATCTAATCGAATCTAATCTAATCCAATCCAGTCTAGCTAATCTAATCAAATCTGATATATATATATATATATATCGCCATTATCTTGATGTCCGATGGACATCATTCAATGGTCGCTTGGTTGTATGCTGGGCCTGTAATCGAAACGCGGCGAGTTCGAGCCCTGTAGAGCGGATTTCATAGACTCTATAACAACCGTGGGTTAGTTGTTTGACTACGTTTTTGGATCTGACTAGCGTACATGCATTACGCTGCCTACAACCATTACAAGCATAATTGAAATAGACTATAACAGGAGCCGGGTTTTTTTATGGACAAACAGTACTTCCACCGCTAATACCTGCGTATTTGTGTTCGCTTTGTGTGTCTCAGCTATGAGTACACCGACCGCACACTGACGGTGGAAAGATCAAATGGCGCTTGTTCTCTTTCTTCCTTCGTCCATCAGCCACCGAATATATCAGGCCAACAGAGAAATAGACTGGTTGTGTGTCTCTCAAAAGGCGCTAAATAAATGTTAAACGTAATTGCAAACGTATACAGCGCCACTTCAAGAGAGACTCATCAGAGGCGTTCCAATAAAATATCCCCATTAGCCCTTTGCGTACAGACGGCATCGACCTAATTTCATCGTTCGGGTTTCGCCGCCGCTTCCCGGTGACCCGTCGGGTGACCGTTCCACCGCTGTTTGAGGAAGGCCTTCGTGGACCAATGTCCACAACCGGCGTCCAAGAAAAGGGGAGGGAGTGCTTAGGGCAAACATTGAAGGCATTGGTGCAATAACCAGGTAAGTCGACTTACCTGAAAATCGGGAAAGTTGGCTTAAAATGCTCAGGACACATAGGCGCATTTATCCTGTAAATTTCAGCTCGGTATCTTTAAAATTGAGCGAGTAAATATGAGAATAATGAGGCAAGTCTACATACCTGATTTGAGAATTATATGCTCGTGTGCCACGATTTCGCGCATTAGTCAGGTAAGTGAAGAAACCCGATTATTGCACAGAAGATCGTAGCTACAGCCAAACCTCTCGGTTGTATGCAGTAGATACTATAAGTGAACAAACCTGATTCTTGCACGCAAACATAAACCAGTTAAATACTTTCTCGAATGCAATAGCGAAGTATAAGTAACGTTATGGGGCGACGATTTAGCCACTACCTGGAGACGAATCTGGCGTTCTGCGCAGACGATTCGGGTATGCGAGATATAGTGTCTTTGAGCGATGATATAGTGATTTCGTAGCTGTCGATGTTTTGTTAATAAAGTCATTTAAAGTGTCTTACTTAGATGTCTCGTCATTTTACCCCAAACACAAAAATAATCTATCATCCGAAGATTGTAACTCCGGAGCTGGTATGCCTAATTTTCATTCTTCATTGTAATGTTTTGTTGCGTAGGCTATAATAATGAAATGTTATATTAGTTATGACAGCAAAAGTGGAGCGGGTTTTCTATTTTCTATTTTCTATTTCTTTTATTAAATGGAAGATGGATAGATGAAATAAATTTTATCAAGCATAAAACAGGTCATTGTTTCCATTTACGCCAAACATTTATTTCATCTATCCATCTTCCATTTAATCAAAGAAATAGTTTTACCAATCCAGCTGTTATTGAAGTAAATTATTATTATTTTAATAACTCTAATTTCTAATTTCATCCAGCATTAGTTCCATCAGCCCAGCTTACAATAACTTTGTCATGTATGCAATAAGATACCATGAAATGGAGTAGACCATTCATAATAATAAAATACTCTATTACTTTTTCTCTGAATAAAAAACAAGACTAAAATTCGCTGAAATTTATGCTTACATAATCCAGTTATAAATATTTTAAAATATTAATGTTGTGTTATGCAGCTGTGCGATCCAGGAAGCATTATAGACCCAGGAAGTTCTGTGACTACGAAACCGGGTGACAAGAGAAAAACGCATCAAAAGACAGGCAGTAGGCATTGGCTGAAGTGAACTTAACTGAAGCATTGGCTGAAGTGAACTTAACTGAAGAAACACATGAAGTGAACTTAACTGACATCCAAGCTCATGAACATTGGCTGAAGGTTCACAGGAAGTGAACTTAACTGAAGAAACACATGAATGAACTTAACTGAAGAAACACATGAAGAGAACTTAACTGACATCCAAGCTCATGAGCAACCATTGGCTGAAGGTTCACAGGAAGTGAACTTAACTCACATGAAGTGAACTTAACTGAAGAAACACATTGAACTTAACTGAAGAAACACATGAAGTGAACTTAACTGAAGAAACACATGAAGTGAACTTAACTGAAGAAACACATGAAGGGAACTTAACTGAAGAAACACATGAAGAGAACTTAACTGACATCCAAGCTCATGAGCAACCATTGGCTGAAGGTTCACAGGAAGTGAACTTAACTGAAGAAACACATGAAGTGAACTTAACTGAAGAAAACATGAAGTGAACTTAACTGAAGAAACACATGAAGTGAACTTAACTGAAGAAACACATGAAGTGAACTTAACTGAAGAAACATGTGAAGGGAACTTAACTGAAGAAACACATGAAGAGAACTTAACTGACAGAAACATGAGCAAATTGGCTGAAGGTTCACAGGAAGTGAACTTAACTGAAGAAACACATGAAGTGAACTTAACTGAAGAAACACATGAAGTGAACTTAACTGAAGAAACACATGAAGTGAACTTAACTGAAGAAACACATGAAGTGAACTTAACTGAAGAAACATGTGAAGTGAACTTAACTGAAGAAACACATGAAGAGAACTTAACTGACATCCAAGCTCATGAGCAACCATTGGCTGAAGGTTCACAGGAAGTGAACTTAACTGAAGAAACACATGAAGTGAACTTAACTGAAGAAACACATGAAGTGAACTTAACTGAAGAAACACATGAAGTGAACTTAACTGAAGAAAACTTAACTGAAGAAACATGTGAAGGGAACTTAACTGAAGAAACACATGAAGAGAACTTAACTGACATCCAAGCTCATGAGCAACCATTGGCTGAAGGTTCACAGGAAGTGAACTTAACTGAAGAAACACATGAAGTGAACTTAACTAAAGAAACACATGAAGTGAACTTAACTGAAGAAACACATGAAGGGAACTTAACTGAAGAAACACATGAAGGGAACTTAACTGACATCCAAGAAAGGTTATAAAAACCGTTAAAACAGTTTGTCGCTGACTTTCATTCAGTTTCATGCTACACTGTCTATGACATTTTCTTGTGCACAGGATTCCAGTCAGCAAAGGCTGCTTAGCAGACACCAGTTTACCACCTGCACCAATATATGCATGGACACTTTGTCTAGCCTTCGTAACCTGGTTTCTCTTCCATGTGTCTTCATTTCGTGTTCTCTTCCGGCTTTTCTTGTGCTCATTAGCTAATGCTGCAGTTATTGCATCATCATCACTTTCTGGTGGTTGCTCCAGTTGGGCACATCACTTTCTAAGTTTCTCTGGTCTACAAACGAACAAACAACATTTCCACTCTCCTCAAACTCTATCTGCAGCATGTTGTCACTTTTAAGTGCTGATACACATTCTGATGAGATTATGTAAGAGCCATCTCCAGCCCTATAAACGCCAGTTACATTGTCCTGGATGTTAGGTAAGTTCAATTCATGTGTTTCTTCACACTAAGCATTTACAAAATGTATGGATTATATAAAGAATGGTGTCAGAGCAATGACTTTCAGGCAGTCTCACAGCATTTCTACAGAATGATATTCACCAGTCGCTTTCATCAGTTGTGGCCAAGGCTAAATCTGTGACACGTGGAAAATAACATTGACTAATCCGATTTCGCAGGTGTTGTGTGTCTTTTTTATTTTCTTACATACATTCATTGCCTCCATTACTACATCTTATTTCAGCATTTAAATTTGTTCACGTTGTGAAGATTTTGAGGCAAAAAAATGTGTTTGTACAGTTACCTTGTTCTTGTACATTAGGCTCACAGTTCTTCCTTGTTTATCATTTCCATGCAATAACAAGGTTTGTTCACATATATTGCAATCTTGCATTAAAATAAGTCTCCAGCACCACACGGAAGCTTCCGTGCAATAACCAGGTTTGTTCACATATTTCATTCTTCCATCAAAATAAGTCTACAGCACCACACGGAAGTTTCCGTGCAATAACCAGGTTTGTTCACATATTTCATTCTTGCATCAAAATAAGTCTACAGCACCACACGGAAGTTTCCGTGCAATAACCAGGTTTGTTCTTAAGATTCATATAATTAATTAATTAGTGACAGCAGGACGTTGGAAATTTAGTTTCTGATTAATTGCACAAAGATGCACTTCAAACTTTTGAAATTTTCTCATTACCTAGTTCCTGCACTAAACGGCAAGCTTATGAAGATCGAAAAACATTCAAACTCATTTTGCCGAAAACTATGAAATTGCACTTACCTGGTTATTGCACCAAACCCTTCAATTGCTCTCGTGTCGTTAACCAACAGAAGAACTGACTGAGCTAAATTCAAGACCTTATCTCAACTTGTCAAAGAATGGAACTCAGAACGGAACACTTTACTGTATGCTTACTAACAAACATAAAATTCAACTTTGATAACGTGAGTCAATTTACACTGTTTTCAATTATGTGAAATGAACAACGGCATTTTAGAAATGTGGTTACATGTAAAAAGGATCCTCAGGTTTCCGTACAACAGAAAGAAAAAAATTTAAATTAAAGAAACAGTTTGTTAGCCTATTTATATACTTATGTAACCTCGACAACCTGGCACTTCTACGACATACTTTCCATTTCTTTTTATCTCAAATCAAAATAAAGTTTCTCAATATTTCTTAAGTCTTTAACTGTGTGAAATTGCAATTCAGCACAGTGAAAGAAATAATTCGTCAGTTTGAGAAATGCTAGAAAGGCTAAAAGAACGCCCGAAAAATTCCTTAAATATTTCAAACACATCATCCGAAATGCCACATCCAAAAGATTTCCCAGAAACGATTTGCATCTGCAGTTGAATCGATTCTGTTCTGTTGAGACATTTTTCAACTATAATTTTCTGGCCCCAATTTAATTAGTGAATGTTACTTGTTCAACATACACGAATATCACCTGAACTGCTAATTGTGATGAATCGATCAGACAGGAATGGATTTGCTTCACAATATATTTTTGAGAGTTTAAGCTGCTTGAATGAAGAACTCGACTTGTGATAAGGTTTGTTGCACTTGTTCTTTAGTGTCTGTGTAAACTTTGCAGTTCTTTTAATCCTTTATTACAACCCTAGCATATGAATGGCTTTTACAACCGTATGAGTTCTCACATGAATCTTAGATTGCTGACTAGTGTACATGATATCGGACATAACTGACATATGTTTGGTTTTTCTCCAGCATGGGTTATCACATGCCATATCAGATTACTACCATGAGCAAATGTCTTCTGACATAACCTGCATATAGTTTCTCGCCAGTATAGTTATAGTTTAAACACTGTGCATGAAGATATCTGTTTCAGTATTGATTTCTGACATAAATGACATTTGCACGATGCTCTAAATTATGTTTTCTCACGTGAGCAGTCAGACGATCACCTTGATTTATGCAGTTAAAATTTCTGGTTTTCTACTAAATTTGTTTTTATATACGTCTCCAAATCACCAGAATGTGCGAGGAGACTTAATACGCTCTCCATTATTTTATTGTTCTTCAAAAACGAAGGGCGACTATTATTACGTTAATGTTAGAATGTTTTCCCACACATTTGATTGAAAAATCAGTACATGCATGTAGCCAAACTTAGATTCAAGAGGAGGCAACTTCTCAGACCATTGGGATCATTGGTCGATCGAATTTCTAGTATATAAAAAGTTAGAGGCAACTGCCTCCTCGTGCCTCAATGTAGCTATGCCTATGAATGCATGTGTTAGAAATATTGAGTCTTCATAGCAATTGAATGTCTTTCGACAGGAGCAAAATATTCCACCTGTTTGAACCTTCGTATCCTTCCAATAATACTTTTTGATGCGCAAGAAACACAAAGGAGTAGCATATACCTATCGCTGCAACAGTACACCACGCACCTATTTCTATCTGTGCAATGATCTACCACCCTCAACAGATAGAATATTTTTCATTACAAACAACTTACCGGCTTTGACATAACTCTTCTAACATTTTAAAGTTCTTTATGGGAAGCTGGTATGGGATTAATTATGAAACCCATAGCAAAGAGATCGTTAATTCCAGTAGAGATTCTTACGATTCTAGCGAGATTTTACGATCCTGACAAAGAAATCATATCAACTGCATGTGTATTTTCATGTCTTCTCACACTTGAAGCACTTGAGAATGTTTTATTGCATACCTGGCAAAGGTATTGCTTCTCTCCGTGATGTGCTCTTGTGTGATTCGTTAGATGACATTTAACATTAGTTTTAAACGCACATAAGTGGCATTCGTATGGTTTCTCTCCTGTATGGATTCTAACATGCTGTGCTAGATTGGAGGCTTGTGGAAAGCATTTCTCACATAACTCGCAGTTATATGGTTTCTCTCCACTATGGAATCTTTTGTGAGTTTGTAGAGAAGAAGCGAATGTGAATGATTTCTGGCAAAATTCGCAGTGATATGGTTTCTCTCCAGTGTGGATTCTAAAATGCTGTTTTAGAGTAGTAGATTGGGAATATCTTTGTTCACATATCTGACATTGGTATGATTTCTCTCTGGTATGGACTGCAGTATGTTGTCGTAGTTCAGTAGATCTGGAAAATGTCTTGTTACAAACCTGGCACAAATGTGGTTTATCTCCAGAGTGGCACTTTTCATGACTTCTCAAA
The DNA here is from genome assembly GCA_020284085.1 of Aporrectodea caliginosa. NCBI lineage: Eukaryota > Metazoa > Annelida > Clitellata > Crassiclitellata > Lumbricidae > Aporrectodea > Aporrectodea caliginosa. Next base: position 193,089 of record JACEVL010000041.1, read on the forward strand.
TTTGAGGAGCATGAGAATGTTTTCAGACATTCCTGGCAAAGATATGGCCTCTCGTCGTAATGCTTCCTCATGTGAATCTCCAGACCGCTATTGTTATTAGATTTAAACTTACATAACTGGCATTGGTACGGCTTCTCTCCAGTATGAACTCTTGCATGGCAGTTTAGATTGGAAGACTGACTAAAACTTTTCTGACATATCTCGCACTGGTAAGGTCTCTCTCCAGTATGGGTTCTCATATGAATCTGTAAACATTACAGCGTGCAAAAGCTTTTGGGCATAGCTGGCATTTGTATGGTTTATGTCTCGTATGGATTCTCTCGTGTATTTTTAGGTCAGAGGGTTGAGAGAAACTCTTTTTACACATCTGGCATTGGTAAAGTAGGCCTATCTCTCTAGTATGAGTTCTTATGTGAATGTTTAAAGCATTACTTTGTGGAAAAGTTTTCGGGCATAGATGGCATTTGTATGGTTTATGTCCCGTATGGATTCGATCATGTGTTTTTAGGCTTGAGGATTGAGAGAAACTCTTTCTACACGTCTGGCATTGGTAAGGCCTCTCTTTAGTATGGGTTCTCATGTGAATCGTGAAATGACTGTGGCATGTGAACGATTTCGTGCATAGCTGGCACAGGTATGGTCTCTCTCTGGTATCTCCAAAATGCAACCTCATGTGACCTTTCCGGTGAGAAAACCGTGAAAATGATTTCTGACATAAATGGCACTGATAGGGTTTCCCTCCAGTGTGGATTCTAGCATGCCTTTGTAGAGTGGAAGAACAAGACAATATTTTATTACATATCTGGCATAGGAATTGTTTGTGTCCAGTATGGATTCTCGTGTGAAACTGCAAATTACATGGTTTTGTGTATGCTCTATGGCAGATCTGGCATTGGTCTTGTTTTTCTCCAGTATGATTTCTATCATGATCTCGTAGACTCGAAGACCTGGATATTCTCTTTTCACAAATTTGGCATTCAAAAGGTTTCTCTCCAGTATGGGTTAATATGTGTTCATTCAGATCTGCAGAGCATTTGAATGTTTTCTGACACACCTTGCAAAGTGATGCTCTTTTCCAGTATGGATAGGCTACTCATAGCTAATAGGCGTATGGAATGGATTGGCCCTATGTAACGTCTGGAAACATAAAAATTATAAATAATAAAACAACAAAACTTACAATAATAAAACAAATAAAATTATGCAGCTTTTTACAGGCAAAGATTGCACACTAGCTTACACGCTGCTATGAATAATAGCATGGTTATGAGATTTAAATTTGTTTAGACACAGTTCTACGGACTGTCAAATGGCCAATATATGTTAAAACCTAAAACGGACTGTAAATTTCGTTTAACTGCACTCACTCGATTGAGAAAGCCCTTTGAATCTGATATACCTGAAATCAGTGAAATGAGGTTAGTTATTCAGCTTTTAATTGCAGTTCATTCTCGGAGCTCATTCCTGATGCAAGTAAGAAACATGGTAGAGCTGAAAACAACGTCTAAGTTACGAACAGAGAAAAATGGGAGACAAATTATTTATGGTGAGATACTTGTTTTAAATAGAGAAGGTTTTATGAAGTCATACTCTACTCGAGTCTACACGTGACGTCGGATAGGCAAATCCTTTTATTAGAATCGAACGATTAACTGATTAGGCTATAATCATGCAAAACAGTAGGCCTATAGATTTGAAATTTTATATGGCAGTAAGCAGCCACCTTTTATGTAGAAAGACGCTAATATTAAAGACGTCATCTTAATTGCGTTCCATACATAAAATGATAGAATTTTTATATCGCGCTAAATCTGTAAACTCATCCGTAAGGCAGTTTTGCAACAGCAGATCAGAAGTAGCCTAATTTTGCGCAAAGTGAGTTAGGCTATTTCATTTATAAACTTTAGCAAGTGGTTAACCACAATTTGCCTCAAATTTTCATAAGCGGGTCAAAATTGTAAACGCTGATGGGCTTCAACAGGATCAAAGAGTAGGCTATAGGGCTATAGGCCTATAACCTACAATAACTCGACAGAAGAAATCCTATAAATTTCTATAGCGTTTTTGTAATGATGCGACGCCTAGGCCTATGAGTTGACATCGTTTAGTCAATTTCCAGAGTGAGTCCGGTTGAGAAACCAACGAAGAAATCCTTGAAGACACTGGAACAGCATACGGAAGAATAGAGTTTAGGAACAGACGAGTTTTTAATCGAAAGAACGTTCTCGGAAGAGGAAGGACTGGCAAAAAAGAAAGAAAGACATAAATGATGGAAGAAAAGGCCAGTAGAAGTAAGGCAGAACGGAGGGGAGGAAGGAAAGACTGGCCTAAGGACGGAAGAATCCATTGGGAGGAGGCAAATGAGGACTATCGGAGGAAGGAAAGAAGGAAGGTGGGAAGAGAGGTAACACAGACGAGACCCACTCCGTCAAGCGACATCAATCCAATTTCTGAAGTGCCAAGCGATCCATTCCATTGCCACCCGAAAGTCCATTGAACTAGATCACTCACAAGAGTGTAATGTCATAAGGGGGGGGGAAGAAGTAGAGAAGGTGACGATGGGAGTGATCACGGTATAGAGAGGTACATGGGCTGCGAGTGTTTGGGGTGAAGACCACACACACGGTTATGTGCAGTGAATTGATCATCCAGAGGTGTCGGATCTCCAAATTTGTGTAAAGCACAAACATTATAAATTTAAGTGTTTCTGGATAATTTATAAGTGATAATTTTATTCGCTTTCGCTATTCTCGTAAAACTAAAAATGCATGATATATGTTGCATATCAGCGATTATTGCAACAATAAAATAATATACTTAAGTTAAAGTTACAGTAGGCTATATGACGGTCTCAAATTTTAGGTGGCGGATCTCAATCATAGTTCAGGAGGCGGATCTGAGATCCGGCACCTACCACTGATTACGTGGTAACGCTAGATTCTGACTAATTTCACTGCTTATGTGTCGTCCGAACGCCATCTGTTGACCAGTCGTTTAGCCATAATCTGTCCGACCTACGGAGCGGATGGATGCATGAATGGACGGATATATGGATGGATCATTGGATGGATGTATGGACGACCGTACAGGTAAATGGATTGATGGATGGAAGGATGGATGGATGGATGGATGGATGGATGGATGGATGGATGGATGGATGGATGGATGGATGGATGGATGGATGGATGGATGGATGGATGGATGGATGGATGGATGGATGGATGGATGGATGGATGGATGGATGGATGGATGGATGGATGGAGGGATTGGATGGATGAACGAATGGATGAACGGGTGTATAGAACACTGGATGGATGAACGCACGAATGGACGGATGTATGGTAGCATGTACGATCGAATGCATGATCGGATGGATGAACGTATGGATGGACGGATATAATGGAAAGATGCAGGGTTGGATAGATGAACGAATGGATCGATGGATGCATGGATGGATGGACGGGCGTATGGTGGATGGATGAATGCATGGATCGATGGGAAGGACGGCAGGAAGTAAGGAAGAAAGGACAAAATCATAATCCATTGGAGGAGCAGGGTCCACGTTCGGTTGGAGGCTGGGTCTGTAATGGAAATATGGCGGTTTTGAACCCAAGAGCGGATTTCATATAACTGCCATTGGAATGTTGTTTAGCTACTTAACTTTTATTTTGATCTGACAAGCGTAGGGTAGAGTGGGGCAAAACGCACCCTTTTAAATTACAACGTGAGTAACAGCATTTTAAGCATGAAATTATTGCAAGATCTTGTACTGAATGTCCCAAGTAAAGTAAAATTATATCCGATAAAATTCCCGAAAAGATTACATTAAAAAATAATAAAATACAGAAGGCTTCAAAGGGGGCGTTTTGCCTCTCACCTGGGGGAAAACGCCCCCGTGATCTGACCCCCCGCTACCTAAAAAGTCGATGCACATAATCAACTGCAATCACTGCATTGATACAACAATAACTATAAGAAGTAAAGATCTCTAGAATTTTTTTAAAAGATGTCATAAAAAATAATTAAATAAAAAAAATACGCTTTGCTCCAGGTGACTCTGAGGTGAAGGGGGCGTTTTGCCCCATGTCAGCATTTTCCATAGGGGGTCGTTTTGCCCCGCTTGGTGCTACCTTGTGAGATTGAAATTACCGTAAATTGAATGTATTTTGACCGTAGATTTTGAAGGTTTTTCCACGTAGAAGTTTTTCACGGTCATTTTACCGTGAATAACGCTAATTTTGCCCTCACGTTCTTTGTTTGCCAAACCGAAGGTCTTTCACCGTAAAAGTTACATTGTGTAAAAATCTCTGATTGAAATTGCAGAACAAGCCTAGTATAGCATTGCGGTGCCGTCTTTCAGCATGCCAGTCACTCAGATATCATAATCTTAATCGTAATTTCCCAACTTCTAAAGCGCCATCCGAAAGCCAAACGCAAAGCACCAGCTTATTCACGAGCGCGGCTTCAAGTGTTAGGGTTTTCGAAAGGGCAGTCAAAGGATGTCCGAATCCGATTTCGAAGACAGGCAACGAGTCATAATGAGACAAGTAGGCCTAGCTATAGAATCACTCTTAGGTAGAAAGACATTTAGATGCGTAATAATGCAAGGTTACCGCCGTTTTGAGACAAGTAAAGCGTTAATTAGGCTAGACTGCTAATAACCATTCGCTACAGCTGTCGCGTTTAGCTCAGTGGTTAGCGTGTTAGCCTAAGTATTTCGTGAATGCAAGTAACACAGGTTCGATTCCTGATCATGTTTACTTTTTTTATCAAATCTGCAATGATGTAATTATTGTTGACGTCAATTAGCATGATATTATTAAACTTTGCTCTTAAACAGACTTCTTAAACGTAACATTAACTGCTAATATTGATAAAAACAACAGTAACTGTTATAGCCTAATATTGCAAAGATGATTAGGCCTACAGAAAGTAATTAAGCATTTTGCAAGCTTGGGAAGTGTTGTTTAATACAGATGGACTTTCAGTTCTGACCTTCATTCAGCCATTGCCCTTGTAATGTAGGCCTAATGTAAATCTTCGAAATTTCTCAGCGCCACACAAGCACCAGCTTATTACTGGGTCTATAGCAAATCAAGTCTGCAATAGCCGCCAGGTCACAATCTGTGGAGGTCAATCCGAGAATTACAGCATGGTGCTACGGTGGCAATCGGTAGTGCCAGTCCCAAGCCTGGAGAAAGGCAAAGGGCGACGCTTATCATCTTTGTTATGACATATATCGCATGCGGCGAGACGAACACAAATACAGGCATAGAATCTGACAGAATCAAACAGACATGATTAAATACGTAAAATATAGGCCTACTAGGTAGACACCGCTTTGAGACAAGTAAACAGTTAATTAGACTGTTAATGACTGTGTTGTGAAGTTGTTCTGTTTAGCTCAAGTGGTTAGTATGCTTGGTATTTAGGCAATTCGACGGGAAACATGACCTAGGCTACTCAGGTTCGATTCCCGACCGGGAATTTTTTTTTAAATTGTTGAAATTAAGAAGTTATTATTAATCGGAATTTCTATGAGATTTATAAGTGAAAAGTGGATGAATTTGCGTGATCGCTTTGGTGAATCCAAGATTGTTTAGCAGGTGAAAGAATGCGGCTCAATGGCAGTTAGCTACATTGCAAGAGCGTAGGCGCGTCTCATGCGCCTCGGTGAGAGAGAGCATGCGGTTCGCGGTTCGCTTCCCGAAGGTGGCTTATTTCAGAGATTTAAATCTCGGGCGTTCTTGCCGCGCACGGGAATCGTAAATAGCGTGGCGCTTATTCAAAAGGTCAAGTGCTTCTGAATCGAGTCATCGACCGCCTACTAATTACGGCAGTCTAGTCTTCACTATTTATGCGTTGTTTGGAAATTGAATGCATGGAATAAAATTATGTAGTTCTCCTACAACAATGATAATTACCAACTATAAGATATATAAAATAATTAGGCTATTAAATGCAATAAACATTGGCTGTGACTAGAGGACCACCAGGTAGGCCTAACTTCTCATAAGGACTCACAACTCCAGACCCTGGCAAATAGGTAAGATTTCAAAAGTCCATAAACGTAACGACGCATAATATAAAAAATATTTCCGCCCTGGCGGGTTTCGAACCTCAAACCGTTGAAATCATATTCCATCACGCTAACCACTAGACTACGGAACACCTCACAATCGTAATAAATAATACTGAAGCTAATTCTGCATGTGCAACTTTCTTCACCGCATATTTTTTCATATATTCAAACGTCATTGCATCAGGCATTGTTAGATTACTTAAATTAGTTGTTTCATAGGCCCTACACTTTCTTCAAAGTTTCTAACTCGTTAAAACTAAAAAAATAACTTCTATCCGGTGGCGCGTTGGATAACATCTGGCGAAGAGTGCGAGAGGTACCGAGTTCGAGCCCCGTTAGGGCGGATTTGCTTTGTAGGCTGCTATTAGCGCCGTGTATTACAGGCTGTCTGTTCTGTTAGTAGTTAACTAGTTAAGATTGTTTCAATTGCATAACATGTAAATGTACAGCCCAGTGCGTTTGTCAGGCGCTAAATTAAAGAAATTATTATTATTATTATTATTATTATTATTATTATTATTATTATTAAATGATCTGACACGTGACTGGCGGCACGCTAGTATTAGACACTTGCGGCCGCCTGGCGGACGGTCCGCTAGTCACTTCGATAATCATTATTTTGTCTAATATCAATTTTTTAGGGGCCTACAAGTTAAAATAAACGTGGAAAATTACTGTTGCGGATTATATAATTATTTGTTTCAGTATAACCTTTGTCCTACAGATGTTGTCCGTGGTGCATTGGATAAGACGTCTGATCTGTTCGCCAACGATCCGGGTTCAAACCCCGAAAAAGAAAACTTTTAATTTTATTTAAACAAACAACAAACTTTTAGCATTAAAAAGGCTTTATAATATTTGGTAGGCTAATAGTAGTTAGGCTAATATGTTACTGTTTTCCTAGGCGGTTATTTGCGTACTGATTTCCGTTTACAATAAAATGTGAATATTTCCTGTTTTAATAGTGACAGAATTGTAGTCCCTTCTCGTTTCAGGTTAAGAACGCATGTCTAGCCTACTTGTTTCACGCTCATGTAGCCTATAATATAATTTCATTTAGGCTAACATGCTCCACATTATGTTACAACTTCTGCAATCGTTGCAAGTTACTGTTCGTCCTCGACTAATATTTACATGTATTTCTGCTTTCGCTGACAGTTCTGAAGATGACGAATGAGTTTCCGTTTCCCATGTGTTTCAAACCCGACTTAAAACTGAACTTTACAAACATGTAGGCCTACTATTGCATCTGGATTAATCGATTGACGATGCTTTGTCCATATACAGTGAGAATAGGCCTGTGTTTAAACATATTCGCACTGTGTAAATTTTGTTATTGCTTCAGTTTGAATGACTTGGCTGTTTGGTTTAACTCCGATGCCCTGTGCTTGTGGTTAATGGCCAGTGAGGAGATTAGCTTCGTTAGAAATTAACCTGAGCTCTAAATAGGTTATTTAAGTGTTTAAGGAAATATTATTACTAGCCACTTTGATAAGAAACAGTACAGACGACTTTATTCCTGAATTTATTTTGCTTGCTTGCTTGCTTACTTATTTAGCATAAAAAGATTACGAGGCCAAGTTCCGTTTGAGCGAAGCGGACCTCGTGTTGCAGGTAATTGATACATTTTTGTTTTAAAATTTTAATTTGGTTAAGCAGCGTTGTTTAGATTAATCGAGGGGGTTAGTATAATAAATCCGATGCAAGAGGTGTTAGGTTTGAGAATTAAAATTAGAGAAATAAAGCGTGTAGTGCGTCCTGAATAGGCTGAAGCGAGTGATATTAGGTGAAGGAATTTAAACAAGTAAGGCGATAATATTCGTGAAGTCGGTCACAAATCGAGTAAAAATAATAACGTCTGTGAAGAAGAGCGATGTTTTGGCGTGCTCTTGCTACGGCATGTACGGCACCATTATTGGTTTCTGTTATTTTTATTTATGTGAGCTCACGTTAGCAGAGTATAATTTCTTATTAAGAGTTCACGGTATCATGGCATGAATACACTTAACACATAAATCAGTTGGGTGCTCAGTTGGCCGACATTGAACCAGAGGTGGCAACTGATGTGGGCGCAGCTTGGGGCCTATGAGCATGTTTGTTAACTCCTTCACTGCCATTTTTTGGCTGTTGCCAGTCCCAATCATGAACAAAGGAGGAGGGCAATGCTAATTATCCTCTTTATGACACAAATGGTCAGTTACACTATACACACACATGGCTGTGTCAGAGTGTAGGTAGTATTCAGCAATTATTATTGTAATTATGAAGCTATTAAGCAGATGATTTTGAGAACTTGTAAGTGAAGGACACAGTAATCATCTCAGAAAGCTTACTCTATAGTAGAAGCCTCCTCGAGATGGTTACAGGTGCAGAGACCTTGAGTAGCTAATTTTGAGTAAAACTTGAGTAAGTCCTACACTCACAATTGCTCAACATCATCGGTTGATGCTCAAGCGGTCATATGATAAGGCTTGAGCTTGAACCTGTACTCTTTGTGCTACAAAGTGAATGCTCTAACCAGTTACCGTTTCTCACAACCTTTTACGGCAATGCAAACATGGCTATCTGGATGATGTTAATAGGAGCATTGTAATGTAGACAGAAAAGTTATGCTGAAAACAGATACAACAGTTAGGTAATTCTAATTCAGATTCATATTTCTTCGTCAGATGGAAGAGCAACCAGACAAGCGGTGTCGTTGGAGAGGTGAAAACCGATTGGACACCATTTGAGCCGTTTCCGACTTTGTCAGATCCAATGCACATAAACCTTGTAGTCGCACAAACATTACAACCGGTTGGTTCTTCCTTTAAAATGCTATTTGCTGTCTATCTGTATTATTGTAATTCTCCATGGACTCCTAGCAGCCTTCACTTGGTATGTCTGGTGCCCTTGAGCTGGCAATGGACGATTCGCAAGGTAGTCTACTGGACACAGAGCAGCACAGCACAGGATTTTCCATTTGTGCTGTACGGACCAATTGGATCTTTTTTCCTTGGACCAGGACTGCTCTAGCCCAACGTCGGGCATTTGCTGGCTGTTGTTGGCCCTTCTGCTTAGAATGACCTTCCCCTCCTCTGCAGGCTAAACTAATGTCTAGGATCTCATCCTGTTCTACTCGTTCTCTGAAGGCATTTCTGTTTCCCCAGGGCTTCTGCACTCACAGCGCCCCTGAATAGTCCATACTGCAAGAGGCGCTTTATAAATTTATGTCCAGATATGATACAATGTGATTGATGTGGTGGCTCTACTAGTTATCTGAGCAATGTTTACTAACTGATGAATGTTCTCAATCAATCAATCAATCAATCAATCAATCAATTTCGTTTATTCACAACACCAAGCTGACAGGTCGCAACTTGTTACAGGTAACAGATAGGAAAAGTTGTCTAAGCTCTGACAGTTAGTTATTAAATGGGTTGATAATTGTAATATCTGTTCTGATAATTGTAATACTTGTGGTTTACAGCGCTTTTATGAGGAACTTAAGTTTTTGCACTGTATTACATATTGACATCTAAAAGCATTTATTCTAGTACATAAAGCGAGTGCTTAGATTCTCTCAGAGTAATGCTATACAAAATTGTAATTACACGTACAGTTACAATAACCAACTTAATGTGTGCAGTCCCGTGCATTGTAATTGAAACACACTATAGAAATGCCCATTACCATGGCACTATAGAAGCTCTAGCTGCAATTGTTACAATGGAATTGTTTGTTATTTAGGAGTCAATGCAGTTTGTTCAAATGCTGGCATTGGAGAAGGGCATGGCACGTTGCTCTACTGTCGGACATACAATGTATGGTGCAGTCAAAAACACCTGCACGTACATATTGGACTCACGTTGTAAGTACCTCTTTTTCCATTATATTTTGTTATTATTTCTGGTAAAATTAGGCTACATAATTTTGTTTGTTCAACTCTTGCTGGATGTCATGCTATTAGGTTTATTGTAAATATCATCACATTCATTGATATTATTATCGTATCATATATGAAATTTGTAAAGCATCTCTTACAGTATAAGCTATTTAAAGGCCCTGTCAGCGTGAAATCCCAGACAACCCCAGAGGGAATAAAAAATCTTCAAGCAGCGGGCAGATGAGGGACGGACCCCAGCCAGAATCTTAGAGTGTATTTATTATTGTTATTAAATAAATTTATAACATGCACAAGGTCACATCGAAATGTGAATCTGGGGCGCTGATAGTCAGCCGCCAGGTGACGATGCACTTAGATTTCAAATTCCTTGAAAGCCAAGGAGAAATAATGAGTACATGAGTGTACAAAAGGAAGGTCATTCCAAGAGGAAGAACCCACAATGACAAAGGTCTGATATTGGGCCAAAGCAGTTCTTGCCCGAGGGACAAAGAGATCAAGACGGTCTAGAGCAGTGGTCACCAACCTTTTATCGGTGAGGAGCCGCATTACCAAGTTTAGCAACTTTTGGGAGCCGCCATGGGTTTAGGAGCACACCATACTAGAGGCTAGCACCATTAACCGCTAGCGTTAATTACTATATAATTATAATATCTTGATATAGTATATCTAAGAAAATAAAACAATTCGTAGACTTACTCATTTACTCGTCTTTATGTCTAGTGAGAAACCTGGTTCTTCATGTTGCAAACTAAAGATGCATAATCGTGGTTCATAACTAGAAATTGAAGTTCTTAGTTGACGCAGGAGATTTTCGGTTGTTATCCTGTTCCTTAACTTTGATTTCAGAATGTTCAGTTGTTCACTAGTTACTGAAAAGGTTTGTTCGCATAGATACGTTGACCCAAAAAATGAAGCGAGTTTACTCTTTAATGTGGGGCAGCCATGAAGAGAAACGATTCAAAATCTTTCCTTTTCACATCACTATGAAGTATAAGGTCTCCATATTCTGCCTCCATTTCCACTGGAGGAAGATGAAATTGTCTGTGATTTAGGGCTCTTACCCAAATGGAATTAACGGTTTTCATAACGACATTAATCACCGAGTGTATTTGTTATTTTGAGCTCAAGCAACACGGAAACATTCCATTTTACTTACGCAATTTTATATCGTCACATAGAAAATGTTATTTTCTGGAAGGCTCTGGAGAGCCGCCACAGAACTTTTCGAGAGCCGCATGCGGCTCGCGAGCCGCGGGTTGGTGACCACTGGTCTAGAGAGTGGAGGGGACGAAGAGAAACACCAAAGGTGGGCTTGCACATCAGATTACAAAGTTACTTGGAAGCCCATCCTTGCTGAGTTCTGGAGACCATGCATGAGAAAGAGCTCGTATCGTATTTGAGAAGCAATGGGAAACCAATGCAGTTCATCAATCTCATAAGTTGAAATGTGAGATAATCGAGGATGGCGGGCAATGAGCCTAGCTGCTGAGTTCAGGACCGACTTAAGGGTGGATAGTCGTACCTTTGGAAGACTAGCTAGTAACGAATTACAGTAATCAATGCAACAACAGATGAAGGGCATTGAAGGCATATACTATGGCTGTGAAAAAAGAGTAGACAGATCTTCTAATAACACTCGTGCGCCTCAACTGGTACTTAGCAAGAACACATTAAGTTCAGAAGATGTTCAGAGAATGTTAATTTGCTGTCCAGTGTGAGACCTTAATCAATGGGTCCTTGGGGTGCAATTGCACCCCATGGCCGATTCTATGGCTACTCACGTGTTATTATTAAAATTTCAGCAGTTATCTTCTAGGACATTGTAAGTGAACCATTTTTTCATATACTCATGCATAAAACGATAAAAAAAGTTGACGTCAATTTTTGCCAGCACAGATTCATCGGGGGTGCAAATGCACCCCAAAATTATAACGTTGATATTATGAACAAATTCAGGTAATTGGTGCTAATTAGGCCTACTGCAATAATTTGTTATGTTATTATCAATTATGTTAGAACATTCCTGATATTAGTTGGACCTTTTTAGAAGTCAGACATTTTGTTTTGCTTACATTTTCAGTATTAGAAAATAAATAACACGATGGCTAGGTATACCACAGCTCAAGCTCTTCGACTGATTATGGAAGAGGATTCAGAACCTGATGAAGACAGTGTAGCTGAAGGTGATGCCGATGATAGTGAAGATGGAGATTATTTGCCTGAAGTTGGTACTGCCTCTGATAACGAAGATCATGTGTCCGAGGAATCCGACGAATCAGAAGATGTCAGGGCGTCTGACGAAGAGCGCGTAAAGGAACCATCTACTACACGGAATACAAGAGGAAGAGCTCGTGTAAGTACTGCAAGAGGAATTACAAGAGGTACACGTGGGGCACGCCGTGGTTTTTCTCATGGACGAGGCGCGCACTATACTCCAGATCCGACACAACCCACCGCTGCGGAGCAGCTCATTGGTTGCACAAACACGATTGTGGATCGAACAGGCAGACATTGGACTACTGAGCCACCTGTAATTCACCGTCGGCAAGTTCAGGACATTATCCGGCAACAACCCGGCGTAACATCCGAGGGACGCAAAGATTCAATCAAAGAGGTATTTCAGCTTTACTTGTGCGAAGAGATCCTGTCTGTGGTCATCAGGGAAACGAACCGAGAAGCAGAACGTTGTTATCGAGAATGGAACTCTATTCATCAAGATAACCAAAAACGCTGGAAGACCTTCGACTGGACAGAATGCGAAGCATTTATCGGCCTATTGTTATTAGCAGGCGTCTATCGAGGCAATCAAGAGTCACTCGAAGAATTATGGTCCAGAAAATATGGCAGACCAATCTTTCTCGCCACCATGAGTCTAAAGCGCTTCAAGCAGATCTTGCACTATTGCAGATTCGACAACAAAAACACTCGGGAAGAACGGCGTGCTACCGACAAGCTGGCTGCCATTCGAGACCTGTGGACAATGTTTGTTGCCAGATTACGAAAATACTATATCCCTGGCACAGACATAACAGTCGACGAACAACTTGTCCCCTTCAGAGGGCGATGTCCATTTAGGCAGTACATACCCAGTAAACCTGCCAAGTATGGGATAAAGGTGTGGTNTCGGGTCAAAATTGTAAACGCTGATGGGCTTCAACAGTATCAAAGAGTATAGGCCTAATATAGAATAACTCGACAGAACGAAATTCTGTAAATTTCTACAGCGTTTGTGTAATGATGCGACGCCTAGGCCTATGAGTTGACATCGTTTAGTCAATTTCCAGAGTCCGGTTGAGAAACCAACGAAGAAATCCGTGAAGACGCTGGTACAGCATACGGAAGAATAGAGTTTAGGAACAGACGAGTTTTTAATCGAACGAAAGTTTGTCGGAAGAGGAAGGACAGGCAGATGGAAGAACTGACAAAAGGAAGAAGAAAGAAATGATGGAAGAGAAGGCTGTCAGAAGTAGGCCTAAGGAAGAATGGATGAGAGTATACGGAAAGACTGGCATAAGGACGGAAGGATCCTTCGGGGGAGGGAAATAAGGCTATCGGAGGAATGAAAGAAGGAAGGTGGGAAGAGAGGTAGTGAACACGAGGCCCACTCCGTCAAGCGACATAGGCCTAGACTATATCCGATTTCTCACGTCCCATAGCCACCCGAAATTCAATTGGACTAGATCACTTACAAGAGTGAGAAGTCATAAAGTGGGAGATCAAGAAGTGGAGAGCGTGACGAAGAGAGTGACCGCGGTCTACATAGGTACATGATTGTGCTGCGACTGTTTAGGGTGAAATAGTTTTTAAAATAGAGCAAGAATTACGATGTCCTGCTCTGGTCGAATAGGCCCTACACACCGACGACGTATTTAATGAAAACGATGAATAACTAGCCTACTGTACCATTCAACGATTAACTGAGTAGGCCTATTTGTTAACAGCAGATTTGAAATGTTAGGCCTACATCATGGCGGAAAGCAACCAACTCTTATGTACAAAGTCGCACAGTGGCGTAGCCAGGAATTTATGATGGAGGGGTTTTGGGATTGAGAAATATTTATTAATTATTGTGGTCAATCCCTTCGAGCGTGAACGAACGAGGGTGCCGAAGGCGCGAAGCCCCTCGCAATTAGGGAATTTTTCTAATTGATAGCTTAATATGGTTTACTTTTTTAAATTAAACAATTAAATCAATGATTTTAATATTAAATTTAAATGTTATTTTTGTGACATATGGACAATGCAGATTCCATTAGAATTAAAGAGTTTAAATTATTAAAGACTTTCAACTTTCAAGTGAACAACAGTCAGTATTCCAAAGAAGAGAAGGAAGGCCTAGCCTAATTACTATCGTCTATAATATTGTCATTTTATTTTAGTCTTCATCAACCAGCAACAGTTTAGGCTATTTATGTAAATTTTATATAATAGAATTAGCCTCTCAACCTCTGTATTAATTTACACTGTAAAGTCCAAACGCCTGTGGCCTGCCGTAAATTCATAACTGGAGCTTGGTATCCAGATATTGTTTAAAATATCGATTTTTCTCTGGTTTGGTATTTTCACATTGACATAATTTCCAATGTCGTTGGGATGGGTTGTTCGAATGTTTTGTAAAAGTGATAGGGAAATATTTATTAATTATTGTGGTCAATCCCTTCGAGCGTGAACGAACGAGGGTGCCGAAGGCGCGAAGCCCCTCGCAATTAGGGAATTTTTCTAATTGATAGCTTAATATGGTTTACTTTTTTAAATTAAACAATTAAAACAATGATTTTAATATTAAATTTAAATGTTATTTTTGTGACATATGGACAATACAATTAAAGAGTTTAAATTTATTAAAGACTTTCAACTTTCAAGTGAACAACAGTCAGTAGTCCAAAGAAGAGAAGGAAGGCCTAGCCTAATTACTATCGTCTATTGTCATTTTATTTTAGTCTTCATCAACCAGCAACAGTTTAGGCTATTTATGTAAACTTTATATAATAGAATTAGCCTCTCAACCTCTGTATTAATTTACACTGTAAAGTCCAAACGCCTGTGGCCTGCCGTAAATTCATAACTGGAGCTTGGTATCCAGATATTGTTTAAAATATCGATTTTCTCTGGTTTGGTATTTTCACATTGACATAATTTCCAATGTCGTTGGGATGGGTTGTTCGAATGTTTTGTAAAAGTGAAATATCAACTTCATCACGATGGCTCTCGGTTGATTCCATCATTTCCATAACCAATGGAAGTGGAGTTACTTGTAATGATCTTTCAGATACAATCATCGATGTTGGTAACTCAGCTGGTAACTCAGCAGTCTCAGCTGCTGCATCAGATGACACGGGTGTAGGTGTACGAACACGTTTCAATTCCAAATAGTTCAAAAAACTATTACTCGGTCGTTTTTTAGACATGGCGTTAATGAAACTGTTTCGCTTTAAAGAGTATAATAACCTGTATATTTTTTAACTTAATAAATGTGAACAAAGAGTGCGAGAGGTACCGAGTTCGAGCCCCGTTAGGGCGGATTTGCTTTGTAGGCTGCTATTAGCGCCGTTGTATTACAAGCTGTCTGTTCTGTTAGTAGTTAACTAGTTAAGATTGTTTCAATTGCATAACATGTAAATGTACAGCGCAGTGCGTTTGTCAGGCGCTAAATTAAAGAACAGATATTATTATTATTATTATTATTATTTAACTTTTCTAAACCGCCGAAAAATTTATATTTTCGTAAAAATGTATGCTCTCGTTTACTACCGAAACAACAAAGACGCTAAATATTAAATAATGACGTCATTCGCTGTAACCTTAAAGTACGGAGACAACGTATGGGACATCAGAAAAATAACGGAAATAAAATTTAATTATTACAGAAAATAAATTTAAATAATACAAAGGGAATAAAGTAATAAAAAGAATAAAGTAAGAAAAACAATTGTTACTAACAGTTGCTTTGCTTCTTCTTATTTAAATTTTTTTCCCCTAAGCCAATGGGGGGGGGGTTTAACCCCCCAAACCCCCCTTGTCTACGCCACTGAAGTCGCATATAATTATTAATGACGTTATGGTTGATTGCGATCCATACCTTCACAATTTAATATGGAATTTTTATATTGCTCAAGATCTGTAAAATTCAGTCGTAGGGCAGCTTTCTGAGCTTTGCAGCAGCAGATCAGAAGATATTTTGCGCAAAGCTAGTTATTTCATTTCCAAACTTTTGCAAGTGATTATAACCCATATCAGGGCCTCCTCAGATTTTCAGAAGAGGTTTAGGCTAATATTGCAAACGATGTTTGGTTTGAAGAAGAAGAGAACGTAGGAGGATAGGGCCTAACCTCTTATCAAAATTATGCTTCACATCATAATGAAATCGCTTGAATAGAAATCTGAGAATTTCTATATGGCGTTAATGCAATAACACGACGTCTATGAGTTCAAATCGTTGGATAAATTCTAGAGTAAGCCCATCAGTTAAAATCATAGGATGTCAACTTCCAGAGTGAGTCCGGTCGAAAAACCAACGAAGAAATCCCCGAAGACATTAAAACAGCATTAGCAAGAAAAGAGCTCCGGAAAGGACGAGGTTTTTTTATTGAACGAACGTTTGCCAGAAAAGGAATGACTGGCAGAAGGAAGAACTGGCAAATGAAGGAAGGACTGGCAAATGAAGGAAGGAAGAAAGAAAGGATAGAAGGAAAGACTGACAGTAGTAAGAATGAATGCATAAATTAATGAATAACTGGACGGGAGGAAGAACGGAAGGAAGGAAGGAAGGACGGAAGGAAGGAAGGAAGAAAGGAAGGAAGAAAGGAAAAGCTGGCAGCAGGAATTTGTCTTAAATGTAGTGACTTAATAATTCGATGTAATACATAGATTTGGGAATACACCCGTTTAACGTGGGAGAAACTGCACCAATGATTTAACTATACAAACTACACACACAGATTCAGATTAAAAGATCTTAAAGCATTATAATCTGTCTTGCAGGCAGTTCAACGTCTTAAATAAAACACCAACTATTCTTAATACATACCAATCTTAACTACACATTCTAATGTAAACAGAATTATAAGCTAAGTAATTTTGTTTCTGAATACACCAGGAATACAAAGACGAGTAGCAATAGTCCAAAATAAAGTTTCACAAAATGATGCACAGCCCTGTAGAGTATAGACCAGCTGAAGTACAGACTGAGATAAATTCAAGACTTTTACTGTCAAGTTGTCAACGATTGGAACCCAGAACGGAACATTTTACTGCGTCCTTAGAAACAAGTATAAAATTCTATTTTCATAACCTGAAACAGTTGACACCATTTCAAACATGCGAAAAGAACCACGGCACCTTAGAATATGGTACCTATAAAAAGGAACCGGAGGATTTCCCCCAAAAGAATGCTTAACTATTTTTAAAAGTACAGTAACGCACAGTATATGAGCCCATTCATATATTTAACGTAGGACTATTTATATATTTATGCAGGACTATTTACATAAATATGGAGGACTATTTACATATTGATACTTATGAGGGCCCATTTGTATTTGTAGTCCTATTTATTTATTTATGAAGAATGCTTCACATGTAACTTTTTAAAAATTAAAGAAACACAGTATGTAGGTCTATTTATACATTTATCTAACCTCAGAACATGGCACTTCTGCGGCACGTTTAAAAAAATCTCAGATCACAATCAAGGGTCTCAATATTTCTTCAGTCTGTAAGTATGTTCAATTGTACTTGAGCACAGTCGACAAGTGGAGAAATGCTGGAATGGCTAGAACAATGCTAGAAAAACTCCTTATCTATTTCAAACATGTCATCATATATAATACATAAAAAAATTGGCCAGAAACAATTCTGCATCTTCAATTGAATCACTTTTTAAAGAAATCAATAATTTTCTGGCTTCTAAGTTTATTAGAATCATAATGTAACTTGTCAAACATTAACGTTGTTTACAAATGACGCCTGCCTTTACTACTAAATGTGATGATTCGATCAGACAGGTTTGCAATAATAATTGCTTCACATGTGAGCTGTCAGATGATCAACTTGCGCAAAAGACTTCTTAGGTAAATTTGTCTGATTGTTCTCCAAAATTGGTTCCTATATAAATCTCCAAATCACCAGAATGTGCAACGGATTCTCATATACCTCTCCATCAGTTGATTATTGTTCAAAAACGAAGGCCTATTGCTATTACATTAAGGTCAGAATGTTACCCCATAGTCGAACGAATAATTTTTACATTATGTATTAGAAATACTGTGTCTGATATACCAATTCAATGTCTGTCGCAAAATAGGAGCAAAATGTTGCGTCTGTTTGAATCTTCATCTTCTGCCAATACTTCTTTTTGATGTGCCATGCAGAAACACACAGGGAAGAGTAGCATAATTATACCAATTGCTGTAATAGTACGCCACGTATTTTCTCTATCCAATTATCATGATCCCTCAACATGTTTCATTCCATATAAATATCCCCTCTTTGATATGACCTTTCTAGCATCTTAAAGTCTTCAACTAAAGTTCTCTCGCTGGTGAAGCTGCACAGCAGAATGGTTTGAGAACAGCAGGGATCGTTTGTTCCAGTGGGATTCCAGCATGATTTCGTAGACCGGGAAATCGGAAAAATGTCTTTCTTACAAACCTGGCATAGAAATGGTCTCTCCTGTATGTGCTCTTTCGTGCTTTCTCAGACTTGAAGCTCTTGTGAATGTTTTATTACATACCTGGCAAAGGTATGGCTTCTCTCCGTAATGTGTTCTTTTGTGACTCATTAGACAACATTTAACATTACTTTTATATGCACATAAGTGGCATTGGTACGGTTTCTCTCCGGTATGGATTCTAAAATGATCTGTTAAATTGGAAGATTGTGGAAAACTTTTCTTACATAACTCGCATTGGTATGGTTTCTCTCCAGTATGGGTTCTTTTGTGAGTCCGCAGAGACGAACTGAATCTGAACGATTTCTGACAAAACTCGCATTGGTGTGGTTTCTCTCCAGTGTGGATTCTAATATGCTCCTTTAGATTAGAAGATCGGGAATATCTTTGTTTACATATCTGACAATGGTATGATTTCTCTCTGTTGTGAACTGTAACATGCTCTTGTAGATGAGTAGATCTGGAAAATGTCTTGTTACAAACCTGACACAGAAATGGTCTCTCTCCATAGTGACACTTTTCATGAATTCTCAAATTTGAAGCGCTTGAGAATCTTTTCAGACATACTTGGCAAAGATATGGTCTCTCGCCCGTATGTGTTGTCGTGTGCCTCTTTAGACTACTACTATTATTAGTTTTAAACAAACATAACTGGCAATGGTACGGCTTCTCTCTAGTATGAACTTTTCCATGGCATTTTAGACTGTAAGATCGATTAAAACTTTTCTGACATACTATGCACTTGTAAGGTCTCTCTCCAGTATGGATTCTCATGTGAATCTTAAAACCATCACAGCGTGGAAAAGTTTTCTGGCATAGCTGGCATTTGTATGGTTTATGCCCCGTATGGGTTCTATCATGTGTTTTTAGATCACAAGATTGACAGAAACTCTTTTTACACATATGACATTGGTAAGGCCTCTCTCCAGTGTGGGTTCTCGTGTGAATCTTTAAACTATTAGCATGTGCAAAAGTTTTCGGGCAAAGGTGGCATTTGTATGGTTTAGGCCTATGTCCCGCGTGGATCTTATCATGTGTTATTAGACTGGAGGATTGACAGAAACTCTTTTTACACATATGACATTGGTAAGGCCTCTCTCCAGTATGGGTTCTCGTGTGAATCTTGAATTGACTGTGGAATGTAAACGATTTCGTGCATAGCTGACATAGGTATGGTCTCTCTCTGGTATCTCCAAAATGCAGCCTCATGTGAACATTCCGGTGAGATGACTGTGAAAATGATTTCTGACATAAATCGCACTGATAGGGTTTCTCTCCAGTGTGGATTCTAACATGCCTTTGTAGAGTGGAAGAACAAGACAACATTTTATTACATATCTGGCATAGGAATTGTTTGTGTCCAGTATGGATTCTCTTGTGAACCTGCAAATTACATTGTTTTGTGAAAGCTCTGTGGCAGATCTGGCATTGGTATTGTTTTTCTCCGGTATGATTTCTATCATTATCTCGTAAACTCGAAGACCTGGAAAATCTCTTTTCACATTTTTGGCATTGAAAAGGTTTCTCTCCAGTATGGGTTAATGTGTGTTGATTCAGATTTTCAGAACAGTTGAATGCTTTCTGACATACCCTGCAAAGGTATACTCCTTCTCCAGCATGGTTACTCATAGCTAATAGGAGCATGGAATGGATGGGGCCCTATGTAACGTCTGGAAACATACAAATAATAAATAATAAAATGAAATGATAAAGCAAAAATAACACATAAATAAAATGAGGCAGCTTTTAACATGCAAAGATTGCACACTCGCTTACACGCTGCTATGAAATATAGCATGGTTATTAGATTTAAATGGTAAAAGTGCATTTTAGCGTATTAAACCCATGATGATTTCGGCCAAGTATTTTAGCGTATTTTATTATTTCTCTTATGTGTTTGCGTAAATGGAAGCTGGATTGATAAAAATAATTCTTTGCCCAAATGGAAGTTGGATTGATGAAAGGAGTTATCTGCTAAAGTGGAAGCTGGATTGATGAAAAACGTGTAGTTTGGCGTCGTAAATGACACGCGATTTCATGGCGAATCAGCGTTGGTCGAATAGAAGTTGGACTGCAGAAAAGAATTCTTGCTAAATAGAAGTGGGATTGATGAAAATAATGTTACCTTAAATAGAAGTTGGATTGATGTAAATAATATTGCTTAAATAGAAGCTGGATACATTTCAGTTATCATGAAAGTCATTGAAATAATTAAATACGCTAAAATACACGCCTAAATCCACTATCAATAAAATACGCTAAAATGCACTTTTACCATTTAAATTTGTTAAGACACAGTCATACGGACACTGAGCTGTCAAATGGCCAATATACAGTATTAAAAACTAAAACGGACTGTAAGTTTCGTTTAACTGCACCCACTCGACTAAGAAAGTCCGTGAATCTGATATGCCTAAAATCAATTAATTTCTCGGAGCACATTCCTGATGCCAGTAAGAAACATGGTAGGCTAGATTCGAACACAACACCTAAGTTACGAACAGAGAAAAATGGGGTCAAATGTAGGCTACTGGGACAAACAATTTATAGTGAGATACTTTGTTTTAAATAGAGAAGGAATTATGAAGTCCTACTCTACTCGAGATTACATTTACGTTGAGTAGGCAAATCGCTTTATTACTATCGAACGATTAACTGATAATTTGTAAAACAGTAGATTTGAAAGTGTACACCTTTTATGTAGAGAGACGCTAATATTAATGACGTCATCGTTATTTGCGTTCCATACATAAATAAATATTGAATTTTTATATCGCGCAAGTTCTGTAAAACTCAGTCCTAAGTCAGTTTTGCAACAGCAGATCAGAAGTAGGCCTAATTTTGCGCAAAGTGAGTTAGCCTATTTCATTGCTAAACCTTTGAAAGTGATTTACCACTATTGACCTCAATTTTCATAAGCGGGTCATTCGATGCATAGGCCTATCTGCGATTAGCCTACTGCAACAAAATTATTTACAGTAGCCTATGTGACGGGTCTCCACTTTTAGGTGGCGGATCTCATAGTCGTAGTTCAGGCGGCAGATCTCAAATCCGAGGTGCCGGATCTCAGATACGATGGGATCCAGCTAAATTTAACCACTAGAGGGACGTGGCGCCAATAGCCTATATATCGATGTAATTTCAAACTCATAAAATGAAATGAAAAACAAAATAAAGTGATAAAACATAAAATAAAGTGAGTCAACTTTTAACAGGCAAAGATTGCACGCTCGATTACACACTGCAATGAAACACAGCATGGCTATTAGATGTAGGCCTAAATTTGCTATAAAAGACAGCTACCGATTCTGTTATTGGGACATTGAACTGTCAAATGTCCAATATAATTATGAAAAACTTAAAACGGACTGTAAGTTTCATTTAACTGCATCCACATGATTGAGAAAGTCCGTGAATCCGATATGTCTAAAATCAATAGTTATTCAGCTTTTCAACGCAGTCATTCTCGGATCACATTCCTGATGCCAGTAAGAGATATGGAATTGAAAACAACGCCTAAGCTACGAAATTCCGAACACCGAAAAGTGGAAGACAAGTATATGGAAACAAACTATTTATAGTGAGATCCTTGAAATGTTTTAAATAGAGAAAGAATAATTATGAAGTCCTACTCTGCTCGAGTCCACACCGACGACGAGAAAGCAAACCACCGAATTAGACTACTATCGAATAAATAATAAATTAAATTCAGAAATTATAATGACGTGGTCTATGAGAAGGTACCCAGTCTCCCTTCACAGTTATCGAGTAAAATCACTGTTAAGCATTGCATGTGTCAGAGTTGACTAAAAACGAAAATTCAGTAATCCGTACTATTATTATTCTTCTACATAATTAATTAAGAAAGAACTATTTTTTCCAGTTACACCTCGGCGAAACGACAGTTTTAATAATTTTAGTGAATAGGTACCCAATCTTAAGCAAAATTTCAGCGCTATAAAAACCAAGGAAGAACTACTTCCTGTTGTGCAATAGACTACGTGTTGCGTTTAATTCGTTTCCGAAGTTCATTTTCATGCTGTTAAAAGGCAAAGAAGTTGTTTCAAGGTTGAATTTGGCCGACAACCGAACTGCTCATGTGCTTCAGTGGAGTTATTAGTAATCTACAGTGGTCTAGTACAGTAAGGAGACTGTTATTATTCCTTTTTCGATTAATTTTAGCATTTTCTTCGCAGAACTATGGCGGATAATAATACAAACAGCAATGATAAACTGTTATGTGGGTTGGGTACCTTTTCAGTTAATATCCAATAACGTGATTACCTATACTTCGAAAAGTAAGAAATTATTATTAATTAACAATAAAGGGAAAATAAATTTTAATATGAACCAGCAAGCCATTATTTTACTAGTCTCTGGCAACAGTCCAAGCTGTACCATGTACCAATCACGTTGCAGAATATCTAATGAATAATTTTATAAGCATGTGACAATAATATTATATATTACGCCAAACAAAAGTCCCGGATGGGCAGGCACAGTAGCAGTAAAAATTAATGCCAATGATCAAATTTCTTGCAAGGGCAACGGCCAATGTTGTCATAAGCCCTCGTCCAAGTGGAAACACACACATTATTTATTATTGTCACATGCTGATATTATTATTAATACTATAATAATCTTTTCACAGATAATGGAAGATGCTGCAGTAGCATCGATGCTGAATAAGTTAAGGAAGTCCGGGTTACATCTGAATGCCGTAGAAGCTCGCGATGCCTTACACGATTTCTTCACTGATCGTGGCGTAGAAACTGACAGTGACTGTAGCGATGATGACGAAGACAATGACGCTCTGACGACAACCGAGCAAGATGGAACCCTGATGTCAACCGAGCAGGTACCCTCGTCACTAGAGAAAGATGGAACCCTGCTGTCAACCGAGCAGGTACCCTCGTCACTAGAGAAAGATGGAACCCTGCTGTCAACCGAGCAGGTACCCTCGTCACAAGCGAACAAGAGTAGGAAGTCATTTGGGGTTTTTGAAGAGGACAACAATTCAGCATTGATTGAAACTTTTTTCCCGGGATTGATTGGGTCTGAGGATATGAAAATTGTTCAGGAATTCATTAAAAAAGGGTGCGGTTGTAGAAAAGCTTTCAAACATAAACCGTGTATTGTGCAATTCGGTGCAAGTGAAATTCTTGATTTCAGGCTACAGTGTTTCGAATTGGATTACCGTTGTGACCACGAAAATAAATTAAATGATACAATAGCTGCAGAATTGAATGCCTTAATTCACTTAGATGACAAGCTGATGGAGAAGCATCGGTCGCCAGTAGGGATGGGTGAGAGAAAGAAAAAATTAATTGAATACAAATTTCATGGATATTCTGTATGCCGTAACACATTTCTGTTCTTGCATGGTATCGGGAGAAAGAGATTAAGACTTTTGATAAAGAGAGTTGCAACAACTGGCATCGCACCATTTCAACATGGCAACAGCCATGTCAGCTGCAAATCATTGTCTTATTCCGATGTTGAAAACGTAATTACTTTCCTCAAAAATTATGCAGAGAACAATTCCTTAGTTCTTCCAGGAAGAATCCCAAGTATTAATCAAGATGATTTCAAAACTTTAAAGCTCTTGCCGTCATCCGACAGTAAGCGCTCCTTGTATGCCATGTACAAATGCAGTTGTGGTGAAATGAGAAATGCAGTTTCAGAATCAAAGCTGTAGTGAAGTCTTCTTATTCGTATTAGTATAAGTCGTGCTACTAGTCTTGCTAATTTACTTGCTTCATTATTTTTGTTCACTGTTTTTGCAGATTTTGCTAACGGAAACCTAAATTTGGTTTGATTTCATAAAGTACAAAAAGGAAAATTTAATCAAAATCCAATAATCATCACAGTACTAGAAATAATTACTTTTCTTCTACTATAATTGAACATTAATAATAAGTATTAACATTATAAAGACAATGTAATCAATGAACACAGACTGGGTACCTTTTCAATCCTACTAAAAAAATTAAAAATGGTGACTGTAGTGTGCAAAAAAAATTTCTTCCCCTTGTTACTCTGTTAGTATTATTGTTAGCAATGTTTGAAAACGCTTCATGAAACTAACATGTGTGTTTTGTTTATAGAATTGCATTTCCAATTCTATGCATCATGTTCAACTCGTTTTTTCTCAGAAATTAACAAATTTCGACCGAACGAGTTACTGTCAGTCAAAATGCAAAATCTCAGAAACTACTTATGCTATCAGGTTCATTTTTGTGTCATTTTTTCCTTATCTATCTGTGTATTCAAATCCGTCAATAACTCCATTTGGGAGACTGGGTACCTTCTCATAGACCACGTCACTAATTATAACGGAAAACTTGTAAAACAGTAGATTTGAAATTTTACATGGCAGAAAGCAATCGCGTGTTAGCCTATGGAGAAAGACGCTAATATAATGACGTCATCTTTAATTGCGCTTCAGGCATAAATAAACACGGATATTTTATATCGCGCAAGTTCTGCAAAACTCAATCCTAAGTAAGTTTTTCAGCAGCAGATCAGAAGTAGGCTTATTTCCGCATAGTGAGTAATTTCTTTACTAAACATTTGCAAGTGAGAAACCCTCAAATTTTCAGAAGCCGGTCAAAATTGTAAACGCTGATTTGCTTCAAGAGGAACAGAGCCTATAATAATTATAGAATAATTTCGTATAAACTATGCTTCACTTAATGCGAAATCCACAGAATAAAATTCTGTGAATTTCTGAAGCGCTTGTGTAATGTTACGACTACTATGAGTTAAAATCGTTGAATCAAATATTATTCCAGAGTGAATCCGTTTGAGAAGCCAACGAGGAAATCCTTCAAGACACTGGAACAGCATACGGAAGAATAGAGTTCAGGAAAAGCCGAGTTTTTATTCGAACGGAAGTTTGTCGGAAGAGGAGGACTGGCAGAAGGTAGAACTTACAAAAGGAAGAAATACAGAAATGATGGAAGAAAAAGCTCGTAGAAGTAGGCTAAGCAAGAATGGAGGACTTACAAAAGGAAGAAATACAGAAATGATGGAAGAAAAGGCTCGTAGAAGTAAGCAAGAATGGAGGGGACGAAGGAGAGACTGGCATAAGGGCGGAGGGATCCTTCGGGGAGGGAAATAAGGACTATTTCATTTGCAAATCTGATATAATCTAATCTAGTCCAATCTAATCTAATATATGGCGCGGCTATAGTAATGTTCACATCATGGAAACCGCGACAAAAAAGAATCATAATCCTTTGGAGAAAATGGATCCACGTTCAGTTGGATGCTGAGCCTGTAATCGAGAGGTGGAGGGTTTGCGCCCAATAGAACGGATTTCATATAACAACCAAGGGGAACTTGTTTATTTGGATCTCACAAGCGTAAATGCATTACATTGCATACAACGATTACATGCACATTTGAAATGAACTGTAGGCCAAAGAGGTTTTTATAGACAATCAGTAGGCCTACACGTACCGTTAAATATCTGCGCAGCTATAATGAGTACATTGACCGTACACTGACGGTGGAAAGATGAGACGTTAGAGAACTGGCTATCCGTACTCATATGTGGAGGCTTAGAAAATCAAGTAGCTAACACTTCATATCCTTGGTTGCCTCTCAGGATAGCTCAAAGTAATGCTCTTCTTCTTAAAATAATAGGCCTATGCCCTATATAGGCCTACGTTTTTCAGCTATCAAACATAAGGCCTACGATTTGGTATTGGCGCACGCTGGGGGGAGTAAATGGCAAGTCCTGCGATGAGCTGACCTCTACGACCTTGGTTCTGACTAAAGAACGAGAAATGAGCACCCCACGTTCTACTCTGGTCATGGGATTTTACTTTTGTAAAATTAAATAAATTTAAATGCAAGCGCTTTTCTATAGCGACCTCTTGTGGGTCCTCGACCTTGCTCATTTTTCGAAGTATTGATCAAGTGAGATCTCTCACCACCGTAGATGCACAAACCCCAGGTTGTCTGTCATTTTAGGTGTTCACGCAAAGATCCACAGTGCCATGACCGAACGGGCAAATGGCTAGGTGCCGTGTGTCTCGCAAAAACGGGCTAATTGGTAATAGTAATTGCAAATTTATATAGCGCCACTTCAAGAGAGACTAGGCAGAGGCGCTCAAATAAAATCCACATAAGCCCTTTTGCATACATACAGACAGATTCGTTACCTAATTTCATCGTTCGGGCTTCGCCGCCGTTTCCCGGGTCCCCGTCGATCGGGCGACAACCGGCGTCCAAGGAAAGGTAAGGGAGTGCAACTCAGTGCATAGGGCAACGGGTACAGTGAGGGAGGTAGGACGGATGAGGAAGAAAGGAAAGAAGGAAGGAAAGACAGGAAAGGAATGAAGGAAGCACGAAAGGAAAAAAAGAAAGGAATTAAGGAAGGAAGGATGGAAAGACAAAAGGAAAGAAGGTAAGAAATAAGCAAAGAAGTACGGATGAAGGCAGGAAGAACTAGCAGAAGGAAGGATGCTGAAGAAAAGACCGACAGAAAGAGAAGGATAGAAGTAAGGAAAGGTCGGTGGAGGGAAGAACTGGCAGAAGGAAGGAAGGAAAGACTGACAAAAGAAAGGAACGAAGGAAGAAATAGAAGGAAAGGCTGGTATAATGAAGGAAGAAGAAAAGTATGAAGAAAAGGCTGGCAGAAGGAATTTGTCTTAAATGTTGCGGTTCAATTGATCGGTGTAAAACCTATAGATTTGTGAATACACCAGTTTCACGTGGGAGAAGAAACTGCACAGATTAATTACCAAAACAAACACACATTCAGCTCAATCTTTTTAAAGCATAATTAAGACAATTATCACGGCAGCCAGTTCAACCTCTTAAACAAAACACCAACTATTATTTATACATAACAAACTTAATTACACATTCTATCGTTCATCACACCAATTTCACGTGGGAGAAACTGTACCCATTAATTAACTATACAAGCACAAGTTCAGCAAAAGATGTTAAAGAATTACTGTCT
Organism: Aporrectodea caliginosa; assembly: GCA_020284085.1. Classification (NCBI taxonomy): domain Eukaryota; kingdom Metazoa; phylum Annelida; class Clitellata; order Crassiclitellata; family Lumbricidae; genus Aporrectodea; species Aporrectodea caliginosa. The sequence goes on from JACEVL010000041.1 coordinate 220,702, forward strand.
TGCTGGCTGTTCAACCTCTTAAACAAAACACAAATCTTATTCTTAATACATCACAATCTTAACTACACATTCAATCATTCATAATGAAAGAAATACAACATCCCCACTTTATGTATGCAGAATAAAGTAAGTAATTTTGTTCATGAATACGCCAGGAACGCAGACAATAAGAAGCAATTATTGTCCAAAATAAAGTCTTAACAAATAATTAACAACTAACATATCTTTATAGTGTCTTGCGCAACGGAAGCACTGACTGAGATAAATTGAAGACTTTACTATCAGGTTGTCAAAGAGTGAAATCCAGAACGAAACACTTTACCCTGTCCTTAGTATAAAAAAAACATAAAAATTCCATTTTATAACCTGAATCAATTTACACTTTTTCAATATCTGAAAAGAACCTCGGCACAATAGACATTTGGCGCCCTCCAACAAAGTGGAAGCTGCGGATGCCCTGCAACACAAGAACTAATACATAACTTTGTAAAAATTAAAGAAACACGATCTGTAGGGCTATTTAAATATTTATGTAACTTCAGTAACCTCGCACTTGTAAGGCACATTAAAAAAATCTCAAATCACAATCAAGTGCTTCAATCTTTCTTCAGTCTTTAACTATGTGGAATTGTTACTCAGCAAAAGTAAACAAATAAGTCATAAGGTGGAGAAATGCTAGAGAGACTAGAACAATGCTCGAAAATTCCTTATCTATTTCAAACATATCATCGTATATAACACATCCAAAAGATTTTGCCATAAACGATATTGCATAATCAATTACAACGGTTTTGTTAAGACATTCTCCAACCATAATTTTCTAGCCAATACTTTTATTATGATTGTGGTTTATGAATGATGCCTGTTCTGCTAAACGCGATGAATCTACAAGACAGAAAGGTTTGCAACTTCTTCACAATCTCTATTAAGAGTTTAAACTCCATGGTTGAAGAACTGGACTTGTGATAAGGTTTATTGCATGAGTGTTGAATCCCACCCGCAAAAGTTCTTCTGTTTATCTAAACTTTGCAGTTCTGTGAATCCTTTATTACAAATCTCGTATATGAATAGTTTTTCTACTGTATGAGAGCTCATATAAATCTTAGCTTACTGACTATAGAAGCGAGAAATCAACACCCCATGATATCGAACAAAGTTGACATAAGCTTATGTATGGTTTTCCAGTATGGGTTCTCGCATGCACTTTCATATTATAACCATGAGCAAAATGTTTCTGCCATAACTGACAGCTGTATAATATCTCGCCAGTATGGGTTCTCAATAGAACCATGCCTGAAGATATCTACTTCAGGATTTATTTCTGACATAACTGACATTTGTATGATGCTTTCAAGCACGTTATCTCACAAGAGCAGTCCGATGATCACGGTGAGCAAAAGATTTCTGGTTTTCTCCGAAACTGGTTTTTGCAAACCTCTCAGAATCCCAGAATGTGCAAAGGATTATTTCATTGTTGTTAAAAAGGAAAGGCCTAATGTTATTACATTAATTTAAGGTCAGAATGTTTTCTCCCACATCAGTTGAATGATTAGTATATGTACGTATTAGAAATATTGAGCCTGTATACCAATTCAACGTCTGTCGCTAGGAGCAACACACTCTACCTGTTTGAATCTTCATCTTCTATCAATAATTCTTTTTGATGTGTGAGAAACACTGGGGTAGAATAGCATATCGCTATGGCTGCAACAGTACTTCATGTATTCTTCTCTATCAAATGATCCAGCACTATCAACAGATAGAACATACTCATAAAAGTTTCCCAGCATTAATATAACCCTTCCTGTATTTTGAAGTACTTTAACTGCACAGCAGATTGTTTTGAGATTAAATACCAGACCTCGAAAAGGGATTGTTTATTCCAGTAAGGATTCTAGCATGATTCTGTTGACTGGAAGATCTGGAAAATGTTCTCTTACAAACCTGACACCGAAGTGATCTCTCCTGTATGTGCTTTTTCGTGTTTTCTCAGACTTGAAGCTCTTGTGAATGTTTTATTACATACCTGGCAAAGGTATGGCTTCTCTCCGTAATGTGCTATTGTGTGTCTCATTAGATGACTTTTAACATTGGTTTTAAATGCACATAAGTCGCACTGGAATGGTTTCTCTCCGGTATGGATTATAGCATGCCTTGTTAGATGGTAAGATTGTAGAAAACATTTCTTACATAACTCGCATTGGTATGGTTTCTCACCAGTATGGGTTCTTTTGTGAGTCCGCAGAGAAGATGCCAATGTGAACGATTTCTGGCAAAACTCGCAGTGGTATGGTTTTTCTCCAGTGTGGATTCTAACATGCTCTTTTAGATAAGCAGAACTGGAATACCTTTGTTTACATATCTGACATTGGTATGATTTATCTCTGTTATGGACTACAATATGCCGTTGCAGATGAGTAGATGTGGAAAATGTCTTGTAACAAAACTGACACAGAAATGGTTTCTCCCCAGCGTGATACTTTTCATGACTTCTCAAATATGAAGAGCATGAGAATGTTCTCAGACATACTTGGCAAAGATATGGTCTATCGCCGGTATGTGTTCTTATGTGCCTCTTTAGACTTTTATTGTTATAAGTTTTAAACTTACATAACTGGCACTGGTACGGCTTCTCTCCAGTATGAACTTTTCCATGGTATTTTAGACTGGAAGATTGACTAAAACTTTTCTGACATACGTCGCACTGGTAAGGTCTCTCTCCAGTATGGATTCTCATGTGAGTCTTTAAACCACTACAAAGTGCAAAAGTTTTCATGCATAGCTGGCATTTGTATGGTTTATGTCCCGTATGGATTCTGTCATGTCTTTTTAGGCCAGAGGATTGAGAGAAACTCTTTTTACACATCTGACATTTGTATGGTTTCTCTCCCGTATGGGTTCTCATGTGCATCTTGAATTGACTGTGGCATGTGAACGATTTCGTGCATAGCTGGCACAAGTATGGTTTCTTTGTAGTATGTCCAAAATGGCACTTCATGTGAACTTTCCAGTAAAAAGACTGTGAAAATGATTTATGACATAAATGGCACAGATAGGGTTTCTCTCCAGTGTGGATTCTAACATGCCGTTCCAGATTGGAAGAAATGGAAAATACTTTATCACATACTTGACATAGGAATTGTTTCTCTCCAGTATGGGTTCTTCTGTGAACCTGCAGATTAGGTTGCTGTGTGAAAGCTCATTCGCAGAACGGGCATCGGTATGGTTTCTCCCCAGTGTGAATTCTAACATGACCTCGTAGACTGGAAGACGTGGAAAATCTCTTTTCACATGTGTGGCATTCAAAATGTTTATCTCCCGTATGGACTGCAGTGTGTTTTTTAAGATATGAAGAGCATCTGAATGTTTTCTGACACACCATGCAAATGAATGGCTTTTCGCCCGTGTGCATTCTCATGTGAATCTTTAGCTTATAGGCGAATCGAAAGTGTCTCTTACATAACTCACATTCGTATGACGACTTTTCTTTGGAATAGCTTTTCTTGTTTTCCTTCATGCACTTATCCAGCGTAAAGGATTTCTGACATAACTGGGAACCGCCCATGAGTTCATGCGTTGAATTATTTCTGATGGTCTTTTCAAACGAGTGCTTTGAAGGAATGCTCTCCGACATCAATAATGATTATGAACATTTTTGGGTTTATACGATAGATGTTCAGTAAAGCTAGCATTAAAAAATTCAACCTCTTGCAAGATGGACTGGAACTATTCGCAAACCTCACCCTTTGCTATCCTTGTTCAGCATGAAGTTCGCTCGATCTAAAATCTAAAGAGGTACCGGTACATTTTTCTATAATAATTTTTCATTTACTCATATGCTTAACCTAAGAAAAACAACAAACAAAATCATTATAATCAACATATAAGACATCTTTTGGGAGACAGAAGCAGCATTACAAAACCGATCAAGCATATGACATCAGTTTACAATTCACACAATCTCTTCAACAGCTACACTGACTTAAAAAAAACAGGAGAGTAACACGATATCAGTGTACAAGGACGACAGGAAGAAACTAACTGCCATTTCTAGAGGCATAAATTTGGTCTAGAAAGTGGGGTACCAAATTTAGCATCGCTTCCCCTCTGTGACTGTTAAATAATTATGACGGTTCCGCTAATTCAACATGCCGAACAACAACAACAACAACCACAACAATAATACTTATAGGCTAATAATGATAATAATAATTATCATACTAATAACAATAACAATGAAGGTGATGATGATGTGATCATGATGATAATGATACTAGTAATTGTTTCGAGTCACCTAGGCTCAAATATAGGCCTTCCTCGAAGAAAATAATGATAGGCATTTTTCTCCAGGGTATGGAAACTGGGGGTATGGAACCCTCCAATCAAAAGAGGGGTAACGGGTACCCCCGAACAAGCGATAACAACGCCTATGATCATTGCACATTATGTTCCAGTCAGTGTGCACTGTGCACGTACTAATAAGAATTTAACATTAGGTATACCTGCTGGAAATAAAAAAAATAAGTAATTCATTACAAGAAAACTGCAGGATTTTAATGCCACCAGAAGATCCCAGAAGAGTGGCGTCAAACCCCAACCTGAATCGGGGGAAGAAACCCCCTATTCTGGCTGACTTATGTATTAAAGACTCAGAAGTAACTCAGAACTGTAAATTTATATACCTCCCCACTTTTTCTATAGGCCTATATATAGCCTAAGTTACGAACAGCGAAGAGTAGGCCTACTAGGCGACAATAATTGTATGGAGACAAACAATAGTGAGATCCTTGATATGTTTTGCAGAGAGAAGGAATTATGAAGTTCTACACAGCTCAAGTCCACACTGACGACGAGTAGGCAAAGCGCTTAATTACAATCGAACGATTAACTGAGTATTTGTTAACAGCAGATTTAAAAGTAGGCTATATATGGCGGAAATCAACCACCTCTTATGTAGGAATGCGCAAATATTAATGACGTCATCGTAAATTGCACTCCATACATAAATAAACACCAAGTCATTATATAGCGCAATATATTTAAACTCAGTCGTAAGGCAGCTTTGCAGCAGCAAATGAGAAGTTACTATGCACAATTACAAAGCTAGTTATTTTATTTTTAAACGTTTGCAAGTGATTGACCCATATCATGGCCTACTCAGATTTTCACAAGCGCTTTAGGTACTTGTCGGTTAATTCACCGCATTTCATTTTTCTCGTGTAGGCTACCTTGTCGGTTAATTCACCGCATGTAACTGTTGCGTCTACATTGCCTGTTCATGCACCGGAATATATTTTACGCGTTTCTTGCCTTTTAAGTACCGTTTCGTCATTAGAAAACATGGGCGACACTACCCTAACCCTGACCCTAACCGACCCTCACGCGACCCTAACCGACCCTCACGACCCTCACGCAACCTCAACGTAACCGATATGGACTATAAAACTTAAAGTCGTGAGGGTCGGTTAGGGTCAGGGTTAGGCCTAGGGTTAGTGTCGTCATTAGAAGACATAATATTAACGCAACAAGCGTCATAACGGAACGCACCGTCACATGCTCGATTCGTACATGTGCGAATTTATGTGGCGCAAGAGATTCAAAGTTCGTCAGCTGAACGCTTTCGATACCATCCTGCAAAACATTGGGCTTGGAAGTAGGCTACACACGTGTGCATGGTACAAATATTTATTAACTTCGCTTTCATGAGAATAGTTATAATTTAATTATGTCTTTCTAGACCATCGTGCTGTGTTTTCGACACCAGCTTAATGCGGTGAATTAATTTTACGTGGGAAAGTCATGTAATGAAATGCGGTGAATTAACCGACAAGTACCGCGCTTTAAAAGTGTAAACAATGATGGGTTTGAAGAAGAGGAAGAGAACTTAGAAGTAGGCCTATAACCTAGTGTCTAATCGCTTGCATAGAAAATCTGAGAATTTCTCGAGTTAAAATCGTTTGGTATGTCAAACCCCAGGCTGAATCCGGTGGAAAAACCAACGAAAAATCCTTTAAGACTCGGAAAAGCCTACGGAAGAAAACGGTTCAGGAGTGGGCGAGTTTTTAATTTAACCCTTATAGGGTAACCGGGGGGTAAAAAAATAACCCCCAGTCTACTTTTTTCGTACACTTCTTTTGAATAAAATAAATAAGACTTTTGCTTTTGTGACTTTTCCTAGATATGTTTTTTCTTCACAATGTCGTTTTCAGCTGTGCCACATTGCGCTGCCACCTAGCGGTAGACTACTATGAAGAATAAGGTTTTATATTCCGGTACTGGATAAATCATATATATGTATATTTATGTATGTATATATGTATAAATACATATGTATATTTGTATAAATACATATATACATTAATATATATATACATACCGGTACATATATATATACACATACATACATATATATATGTATATATACATATATACATGAATATTCACACATAGTCGACATCTAGGATTAGGGGCTCTAACACATGCACAAATTTTACATATATATATATATATTTATATTTATGTATATACATATGTTTGGATATAAATATATATATATGAATATATATACATACATAGATATATATACATACATACATACATATATATGTATATATACATATATACTCACACATAGTCGACATCTAGTATTAGGGGCTCTATCATATAGGCTACATACATTTACACATGTGTATATATATGTATGTATATATATATACATGAATATATATATACATACATATACACACATGCATAAATATATATGTATATATATAATTATACTCACAAATAGTCGACATCTAGCATTATGGGCTCAAACATCTACATAAATTTACATATATGTATATATTTATGTATGTATATATGCATAAATACATATATATATATATGATATGAATATATAAAACTATATACATATATATTTTGTTGTCTATTGTCCTTGTCTATAACAAAATTGGTTAAACATTTCCCTAGATTTGACGAAAATAAATTGGGGGTTATTTTTTACCCCCCGGTTACCAACAACTGTAACCAAAAAACGGTTACCCTATAAGGGTTAATGAACGTTTGCCGGAAGAGAAAGGAAAAGACTGACAGAAGGAAGAATCGGCAAAATGAAGGCAGAAAGAAAGAAATCATGGAAGGAGAGGATGGCAGAAATGAAGAAGAATGGAGGGAGTAAGGAAAGACTAGCTTGAGGACGATAGGACTGGCGGAAGGAAGGAAAGAAGGGCAGGAGAAGGATCCGTTGGAAGGAAGACTATCGGAGGAGGAAGGTGAGAAGGAAGATAGGAGTGTGGGAGGCTGTCTCCGTCGAGCGAAATCTATATAGTTTCCTACAAACCAAGCGATCCTATTGGACTAGACTATACTTACAAGAGTGGGAAGCGAGAATGGGCGATCAGGTGTGGAGAGGGTAACGAAGCGATCGACCACGGTCTTCAGAGGTACATGCATGGGCAGCGAGTGTTTCGGGCGAGACCAACACGGCTGCGTGGAGCCAATATATTTAGTTGATTATGAGTCGTTCAAACGCCACCTGTTGGCCAAACGTTTAACGCTAGTTTTACCTCTCCTTACCATACCATACGTTTCTATACCCTACCATGCCTTACATAACCTTATCATAACTCACCTAATTTAACCCTACACGACTATACCTTACCTCACCTTACTTTACATCACCCATCCTTACTATTCCTTGCCTAACCATACCTTACCTTACCATAACTTACCTGAACTTACCTTACCTTGCACTACCGTACCTTATCATCCCTTGCCATACTTTAATTGAAAGAGAGGGAGTAGCCTACGTAGGGCAACGGGTAGGGTGAGGGAGGTTATAAGGATGAGGAAGAAATGAAGGAAGCGAAGCTAGAAGGATGGGTAGATGGAACGAAGGTATTAAGCACGGAAGGAAACAAGAGATAGACGTACGGAAGGACCGAGAGAAATAAAAAAGAACGGGATGGAAAGGCTGGTAGGAGGAAGAAGGATGCAAGGCAGAAAGGAACGAAAGCCTGACAGAAGGAAGTTGTCTTAAATGTTGCGGCTCAATTGATCGGTGTATACCTAGATTTGTGAATAAAATAAGTTTCACTTGGGCAGGGCCGGTCTTAGCCAAAATGGCGCCCCAGGCAAAGCATACATTTGGCGCCCTCTAATCCTCACTCCAGGGTCCACCCCACGTTACAACCAATGAACCAATGATGAACAAGCCGGAACATTAGGCCTCCCACGTAACGTTCAAATGAGTTATTATTTTTTTATTAGTACAGTCAACCCTGGATAATTGGAAGTGTTGGGAATGATAAAAAGCAAAAACACCTCGAATTACGAAAAACTTTGAATTACCGAAATAAAATACCAAAAATATTCATCACAAAAATTATTTTGCTGAAGTAATCAGAAATCGTTTTCCGCTTGTAGTTTTTCTCCATCAGGTTTCAATACACAATAAAATTGAAAGCAATTTAAGAAAATAGGCCTAGGCTTCCTGCAATACTAGTATAAATTACAAACGAATTACTAGCTGATGACTGGGTGCTAATACTAACAGATAAAGTAGTTTCAATTTTGTTGAAATAGTTGGAAAGCCATCCTTTCTCCTTTTCGACACTTACTTCTGTTTTTTGTTTTCCTACAATTTTGATCACCCAATAACTTGTGACGCTTCATAGGGTTTTACATAATTTTTTTTAATTTAAATTTTTTATAAGATCAAAAACTATGAATTGACTTAGATATATTTAAGAAAGCTGCTATTAAAATGTGCATATATTGATTTTTTTACAGGCAATTAGGCCTAACTAATGCAACTGCGATATGTCTGCTCGGCAGTCAACAAATAAGATAGCCATACATAGATTAAATATACTACAATATTTTCTTCAATTACTGGCATTTTCAGTCGAAAGATGTCAATATAATGTCGGCATCAGATTTACGGACGGTCAGGGCTAAACTACAGAGTAGCCTACAAACATGCGTGAAACAATTGAATTTTTATGGTTAGAATAAAATTTGTGCGGTGTTGAAATTGTATTACTTGAAAAGAAGAAATGAAATCAATGATTATTTTTAATTTGTTCCATAATCGAAAGCTTTGAATTCAAATGAAAGTTACCACTGTAATTACAAAAAATGGCAAAAAGTGAAACACGTTTTTGGTGAAAATGGCGCCCCCTAGATTATGGCGCCCCAGGCAACTGCCTGCTTTGCCTGTGCCTAAGGCCAGCCCTGCACGTGGGAGAAGATACTGCAAATTAATTATAATACAAAAACAGATTTAGGTTATAAGATGATTAAGATCTTAAAGCATAATAATCTGTCTTGCAGGCAACATCTTAAATAAAACACAAACTATTCTTAATATACAACAATCTTAACTACACGTTCTATCATTCATAATGACAAAATACAACATATCCCAGCTTAATGTAAGCATAATTATAAGCTAACAATTTGTGTTTCTGAATAAACATGGAATGCAAAGATAATAATTAGAAAAAGTCGAAAATAAATTCTCACAAAATGATGCACAGCTAATAGCTTTGTAATATCTTAACCAGCAAAAGCACAAATTGAGATCGATTCAACCCTTTTACTGTAAAGTTGTCAGTCAGCGGAAAACAGAACAAAACACTTTATCGTGTCCTTAGCAACAAACTTAAAATTACATTTTGATAATCTGAAACAATTTGCACTGTTTTGAATTATATGAAAAGAACAACGGCGCCTTAGAAATGTGGCGCCTATAAGAAGGAGGAATCTGAGGATTAAGTACAACAGAGTGCTTAATATGGAACTATTTTTAACAGTTAAGAAACACAGTTTGTAAGTCTATTTACATATTTATGTAACTTCGGTAACCTGGCACTTCTACGACATACTTTCCATTTCTTTTTATCTGAAATCAAAATCAAGTGTTTCAATATTTCTTCAGTCTTTAACTATGTCGATTTGTAATTCAGCACAGATAAACAAAAGGGTTGTCAGATGGAGAAATGCTAGATAGGCTAGAACAATGCTAGAAACAAAAATCCTTATTTATTTCAAACATAATCATCATATATACCACATCCAAAAGATTTTATCAGAAACGATTTTGTATAATCAGTTGAATCGATTTTGTTAAGACATTCTCCAACCATAATTTTCTGGCCACTAATTTCATTGTGATTATGGTGTATGAATGACGTCTGAACTGCTAAAATGTGACGACTCTATCAGAGATGTTTGCAACTGCCTCAGAATCTATTTTGAGAGTTTAAACTATTTGGCTGAAGATCTCGACTTGTGATAAGGTTTATTGCATGTGTGTTGATATCCTACCGCACGAGTTCTCCTTAAACTCTGCAGTTCTTTGAATCAATCCTTTATTACAACACTCGCAAATGCATGGTTTATCTCCTGTATGAGTTCTCTCATGAATACTACTAGATTACTCACTATTGTAAATGATAACGCACATAACTGACATAATATATGTATGGTTTTTCTCCAGCATACATTCTCATATCCTCTTTCAGATCACAGCCATGAACAACTTTTGTTCAAAAACGAAGGCTTATTGTTAAAACATTGAAGTCAGAATGTTTCCCACACAATTGAATTAATAATTAGCACATGCATTTATTAGAAATATTGAGCGTCAATACCAATTCAATGTCTTTCGCCAGGAGCAAATGATCCACCTGTTTGAATCTTCATCTCCTATGAATAATTCTTTTTGATGTACCAGAAACATAGAGAGAAGAGTAGCATAGCCTACATCAAAGGGACGGTTTAATCCAGCAGAGATTCTAGCATGGTTTCGTAGACTGCGAAATCAGAACATGTTTTGTTTTAGAGACCTGGAACAGAAATGGCCTCACTTCGATGTGCTCTTTCATGTTTTCTCAGATTCGACGGACATTTGAATGTTTTATTACATACCTGGCAAAGGTATGGCTGCTCTCCGTAATGTGTTCTTATGTGGCTCATTAGAGAACTTTTAGCATTAGTTTTAAACGCACATAAGTGGCATTCGTATGGTTTCTCTCTGGTGTGGATTTTAACATGGTTTGTTAGTTGGGAAGATTGTCGAAAAAATTTCTTACATAACTCGCAGTGGTACGGTTTCTCTCCAGTGTGGGTTCTTTTGTGAGTCCGTAGATAAGAAGTGAATGTGAATGATTTCTGGCAAAGGTCGCAAAATGGTTTCTCTCCAGTGTGGATTCTAATATGCTCATTTAGAGTAGAAGATCGGGAATATCTTTGTTCACATATCTGACATTGGTGAGATTTCGCTCCATTATGGACTCCAATATGCCGTTGCAGATCAGTAGATCTGGAAAATGTCTTGTTACAAACCTCACACAGATGTGGTTTCTCTCCAGAGTGGCTCTTCACATGGCCTCTCAGATTTGAAGAGCTTCTGAATGTTTTCATACATACCTGGCAAAGATATGGGCTCTCGCCGGTATGTGTTCTCATGTGAATCTGTAGATCGCTATTATTATTAGTTTTAAACTTACATAACTGGCATTGGTACGGCTTCTCTCCAGTGTGAACCTTTGCATGGAAGTTTAGACTGGAAGATCGACTGAAACTTTTCTGACATACCTCGCACTGGTAAGGTCTCTCTCCAGTATGGGTTCTCATGTGATGCTTTAAACCATTGCACTGTGCGAATGTTTTCTGGCATAGCTGGCATTTGTATGGTTTATGTCCCGTATGGATTCTATCATGTATTTTTAGACCAGAGGATTGAGAGAAACTCTTTTTACACATCTGGCATTGGTAAGGTCTCTCTCTAGTATGGGTTCTTATGTGAATGTTTAAAGCATTACATTGTGCAAAAGTTTTCGGGCATTGCTGGCATTTGTATGGTTTATGTCCCGTATGGATTCTCTCATGTGTTTTTAGACTGGAGGATTGAGAGAAACTCTTTTTACACATCTGACATTGGTAAGGCTTCTCTCCAGTATGGGTTCTCATGTGCATCTTGAATTGACTGTGGAATGAAAACGACTTTGTGCATAGCTGGCATAGGTATGGTTTCTCTCTGGTATATCCAAAATGGAACCTCATGTGAACTTTCCGATCAGAATACTGTGTAAATGATTTCTGACATATATGGCACTGATAGGGTTTCTCTCCAGTATGGATTCTAGCATGCCTTTCTAGATTGGAATAATTAGACAATGATTTATTAAATACCTGGCATAGAAATTGTTTCTCTCCAGTATGGGTTCTCTTGTGAACCTGCAGAGTACATTGTTGCAGGCACGATCTTTGGCAGAACAGGCATTGGTATGGCTTTTCTCCAGTATGGATTTTCACGTGAATCTTTAGCTTATAGGCGGATTGAAAGTCTTTCTTACAAAACTTGCATTCTTTTATCTTTTCTTTTGAACGGCTTTTCTTGTTTCCATTCGTGCGCTTATGCGAATTCTTACATATCTGGGAGCTTCGCATATTTTCTTGTGCTGAATTTTTTCCGATAGCATTTTCAAATGAGTGCTTTGAAGAAATGCTCTCCCACATCACTAATGATTATGAAGAGTTCTGAGTTTATACAATGGACGATCAGCAAACCTATCATAAATAATAATAACAATATAATTAATTTAAATAATAAGCTGGGCTGGAATTATTCGCAAACCTCACCAGTTGTTTCCTTGTTCAGCATAAAGCTCACCAACTATTAAATTCACTCGGTAAAACCTAAAGCAGAACATTCCTCTATATTTCTTACATTTGTGCACTGTGTAACCGAAGAAAAATCATTATAATCAAAATTAAGACATTGCTTACAAGTGAGACAGAAGCAGCATTAAAAACTGGAGAGTAACATTATTTCAGTTTACAGGGACGACGTGACAAACTTATGTATATAATAAACACACAAGTTTGTTCCCGTCATCGTTGTAAAATTGTATATGTATTCAACTACCATTGCCAGAGGTATAACTTTGGTCTAGAAAATGGGGCACCAAATTTTGGATCGTTCCCCTTTGCGACTGTTAAATAATTATAACTGTGCCGTTTATGTACAATGACTAATAGGCCTAATAATAATGATAATGATGATGATGATGATGATGATGATGATGATGATGATGATGATGACGACGACGACGACGACGACGACGACGACGACGACGACGACGACGACGACGACGACGACGATAATAATAATAATAATAATAATAATAATAATAATAATAATAATAATAATAATTAATAATAATAATAATAATAATAATAATAAATTAAAACAATGAAGCTTCCATTTATACAGGCACATGTGAGAAATAATAAAATACGCTAAAATACTCGGCCGTCAGCATCATGAATACGCTAAAATGCACTTTTACCAACAATGATAAAACTTCACATAAGATGCAGTGATAAAACACAAAATAAATTAAAACGCAGCTACCATCAGCTTTAAGTGGCAAATATTGCACAATCTCACTCACATAATGCTGCTATGAGAAATGACATTAGCTAGTAGGCTACAGTTAAATTTGCTACAGAAGGCATAAATACGGACCCTGCTGTCAACTGACCAGTATTATATTAAATACATAAAACTGTCAGTTTCGTATAACTGTATCCACATGATTGAGAATGTCCGTGAATCTGATTTCCTATGTCTGAAATCAATAATCCCTCAGGATTTTAATGCAGCTCATTCTCAGAGAAGCCTACATTGCTGAAGCCAGTAATTAAGAGACAATGGTAGAACTGAACAAGCGTACGAACAGCGAAAAGTCGGGGACAAATTTAATGTTTGGGAACAAACTATTTATTAAATGTTTTAAATAGAGAAGGAATTATGAAGTCTAACTCTGCTCGAGTCCTCTCTGATGACGAATAGGCAAGACGAAAAATAACTATCGAACGATTAACTGGGAATTTGTTAACAGCAGATTTGAAAGTTCACATGTAGGCTAATGGCGGAAATCAGCCACCTCTTATGTATAAGACTACAAGTCGCTAGTATTAGTGACGTCATCGTTAACTGCGCACATAAATAATACGGAGTTTTTATATTGCGCAATACCTGTAAAATTCAGCCGTAACACAGAGCTGCTAACAACAGATCAGAGCAGAGCTATCTATTACCGCATAATAGATAGCTCTGGATCAGAAGTTATTTTGTGCAAAACTGATTATTTAATTTCTAAACTTTTGCCAGTGATTAACCCATATTGTAACTAGACCTGGGAGTCGACCCCAATAAGTCGACCCCAGTCGACTTGGGCATCCCAAGTCGAGTCGAGTCGTTTCTGCTTAGCGCAACTGACCCCCAAGTCGAATTTGTACAGAAAAGTGACCTCAAGTTGTTTTCTACACAAGTCGACTTAAACCGACTTGAGACACAAACAAATCTAAATTTATCTCGCCACACTAATGACCGTGAGGCCACGATGGCGTTAAGCAGTTGTAATAGTGTTTTTAGTGTGAACAAGCGTTTTTAAGACCTATTCTGTGTTAGGGTTGTGTCATGACAATACACCTGTATATATATATGTATAAAAGTTGAGCGGGCGATCAGCGCCGCTCTTACGTAAACATTGACTGAATATAGCTTGCATACTGAGCACGTACTAATAGCGCGGGAAAGGTTCGAAATTGCTGATTACAGTCGATTTGAATAATGCAATTGTACGGGTATGAACACCTTTATTGTTGTATTAGACAATGATCGACTTTATTGTCGCCGTATTTGTCGGTGAGTGGTAGTAGGCTACTGTGGGATGATACGCATGCATTGCTATTTGAATGAAGTTAGTGGACAAATAATCATGACAACAGAATTAAACTGTGTCATTATAACACGCCATTCAGTGCAACCGGTCCGCGGTCCGTTGCAGATTCTTTTCTTAACCCATTAAAACATTACAAAATTGTTCAAGAACAAACACAAACAGCTTAAAATAGGCCTAATAAGCAATTTTATTTATCAGGTGTTGAGATCTCATTACTCATTAGTATAAGAATTAATGCTTGCCAGGCAAATTGGCATGACATTTTTGTATTATTAGCCGTACGTAGGCTAATCGTAATTACCATGTCAGAAGTCGACTTTAAGTCGGAAGTTGGTTGTTTTTCTGCCAAGTCGGGTCAAGTCGTTTTGACTCCAAGTTGTCGACTTCAAGTCGACCTCAAGTCACTTTAGGGTCAAGTGGGGTCAGATTGGCTGACCAAAGTGACTCCCAGGTCTAATTGTAACCTCAGCAGATTTTGAGGAGCGGGTCCAAATTGTAAGCGAAGATGGGTTTGAAAAAGAAGAGAACTTTAGGGGTCGTCCATTAATTATGTCAACAAATGTAAGGCCTTTTTTGACCCCTCCCCTTGTCAACAACTGTCAAACATTGACGGACCCCCAAAAAATTATGTCAACAATCCCAGAACCCCCCTCCCCCCCATTTCCCAATGACCTTTTTCTAGACGACCTTTTTTAGACATTTACTTACCATTTTGAACGGTCTGTGTTGATTCATTGGAAAAAAAAATTTGTTGACGTCAAATTGTACCGAACCCCTCTGCCCCCCCTGTCAACAACAGTGTCAAACTTTTCCAAACCCCTCCCCTATTTTGTTGATATAATTAATGGACGACCCCTTAGAAGTATAAGTAGCCTACGTAGGCCTAGGCTAACTTAAAGTGAAATTGTTAGAATAGAAATCTGATAACTTCTATAACGTTAGTGCAATAATGCGACGCGTAGGCTATTAATTAAAATCAAATTCCAGAGTGAGTTCGGTTGAAAAACTAACTATAATATCCTTGAAGACACTGGAAAGGCATAGGCCTACGGAACAAAAGAGCTCAGGAACAGACAAGTTTTTAATCGCATGGATGTTTGCCGGATAGGGAAGGACTGGCGGAAGGAAGAACTGGCAAAAAATGAAGGGACTGGGTGAAGGAAGGAAGGAAGAAAGAAATAATGTCCTACTCTGCTCGGAAACACACTGACGACGAATAGGAAAACGCTGAATTAAAATCGAACAATTTACTGTTATAAGTATCTGTTAGCAGCAGATTTTAAAGTTTACATGCAATGTCGGAATGCAGCCACCTACCTAGAAAGTCGCTAATATTAATGACGTCATCGTTATTTTCGATTCATACACAAATAAACACGAAATTTTTATACCGCGCTATTCCTGTAAAATTCAGCCGTAATGCAGTGCTGCAACAGCAGTTCAGAAGTTATTTTGCGAAAAGCAATATTTATTTTAATTTTAAACTTTTGCAAGTGATTAACGTAGGACTATATTATGGCGTCCCTAGATTTTCAAAAGCGGTATAAAATTGTGAACCATGATGGGTTTGAAGAACAGAGAACGCAACAGGATAACTTCTTATCAAATCTTAGACCATATATAATTTGTGAATTTCTATTACTCTAGTGTAATAATGCGACACCTATGAGTTAAAATCGTTGGGTAGATCAAAGTCAAATTCAAGGGTAAATTTGACAGTAACGTCATTGAGGAAAGCCCTGAAGAAACAGGAACAGCATGTCATGTGCAAGAAAGAAAGATGAGTTCTTCATGGAACAAGTAGCCTACTGGCAGAAGGAAGAACTGGCAAAATGAAGAAAAAGAAGAAAGAAATGTTGGAAAGAAAGGCTGGCTGAAGTACAGGCCTAAGGAAGAATGGAGGGGAGGAAGGATTGGCGGATGGAACAGTGGCGTAACTAGGGGTTCGTGCACCCGGGGGCAAGAATTTAAAATTTTCCGGAAAAAATTTCGGATGACCTTTTTTGGTTGCTTTTTCGTCTTTTATTGTCAAGAAAAAACCACTATTTTGCGCCCCCCTGATTTTGTTGCGCCCCCTGTGCTACGCCTACTTCTCAAATTTGTCTATTTTTTCTCAAAAAACCTCACATTTGTCTATTTTTTTTAGAAAAAAATTGGCAAAAACCCTCATTTTGCGCGCCCCCCTGTGCTGCGCCCGGGGGCGGCCGCCCCCTGCCCCCTCGTTACGCCACTGGGAAGGAATGACTTGAAAAGGATCCGTTGAAATAAAGGAAAGAAGGACGATGGAAAGAGAAGCAGTACGACGAGGCCCTCTTCCGTCAAGCAACATCTATCTAGTTATTCACGGACCAAGCGATCCGTTCCATAACCACCTGAATGTCTGCTGGACTAGATTACTTACAAGAGTGGGAAATCAGAAGGAGCGATCAGGTGGTGTAGAGGGTGACGGAAGGAGTGACCACGGTCTACAGACGTACATGGGCTACGAGTCTTTCGGCCGAGGACGTACGAGGTTCGTGGCGACACTAGATCTCCATCTAATGTAACTTATTATGCGTCTTTCGTACGCATTCTGTTGACGAAACGTTTATAATAATATTCGTTTATTATTTCAAACTGACACACCGCAGAATGACTACAATTCATAGTATGAACGGATGATAAAGTTATTACAGGAGTCGAATTTAACTGTTTGGCAGCCATGCAAGACGCCTATCACTAATCTATCGAACGCCTTCAAACGTCCAGACCGACCTGCCTCGGAAGCGATCGACGCGTTCAGGGCTCAGATTAATCACTTCCGGTGGCGACGAAAGACGTGAAACAAGAGCGCAGGACGATTTCCGGTTGTCATCTGACACGAGAAGCCTCAGAGCAGACAACTGTAGCCATAGATAGCCAGCGTTCATGCATGGCCTATTATAGTCGGACGCCGTTGTTAGGCTCATATAAGGAAAGGCGCTATAAGATTGATTCGCGGCAATCAGAGCGCTATGTAAAGCAAACGAAGAGGTATAGATAATATTATACATTGCCTTACTCATTATCGCCTTATCTCAGTATGGGAATTGTAAAAAAATAACTGGGGAGGGGTTAGACGTTGATTCATGTGCAGTTTGGGTGTGAAATGTAGACTTTACTATGGGATCCTAAGGACTGGGCGGGGGAGTGAACCACACAACCCCCGACAATTCTCACCCTGCCTTAAGTTATCTTGCCTTGGCTTCTATAACGTCTTATGCTTTGACTAACCTCATCGTACCTCACTTCACCTTGTAGATTGCCCAAATCATTTAGGCTAATACCTTGCTTTGTTCTACCTTACCTTACCTCAACTCACCTTACCCTAACTCACTTCGCTTCGCCTCATCTCACTTCAACTTACCTTACATAACCTTAACTTAGATCACCTCACCTAACCATACCTTACTCGACATTATCTTACTTTATCATACCATACCATACATTACCGTACATCACCTTAGCTTAATATGCCTTACCTAACCTTACTTACCATGACATACCTTATCTGACCATACCATGCCATAACTTACCTTTCAATGCCTTACCTTACTTACCGTAGTCTGCCCTACCTTATAATATTACTTCATCTTACCTTAACATGCCTTACCATACCTGGACTTACCTTACCTTACATTACCTTACTATACCTGGACTTACTTTGCTTTACCGTATCCAAGGAAATGGCAGAGTGCTTAGGGCAGGATGGATGAGGAAGACAGACCGGAAGGAAATATTGAAAAAAAAGATAGAAGGAAAGTAGGTGTTAAGGAACGAAGGAAACAAGAAAAGAAAGAAGTACAGATTGAAGGAAGCAAGAACTGGCAGAAGGACGGAAGGAGGAAGGGAGCAAAGGACTGGCAGAACGAAAAATAGGAAGAAAGGGAACGAAAGACTGGTAAAAAGAAGGAAGAACTGGCCGAAGGAAGCAAGGCAAGACTGGTAGAAGGAAAGAAGAACTGGCTGAAGGAAGGAAGGAATGGCGGAAGAAGGAAAGGACTGTCAGAAAGAAAAGGGAGAAATGGAAAGAATGGCTGGTAAAAAGAAGTAAGAACTAGCATGCAGAAGGAAGCAAGGAAAGGCTGGTAGAAGGAAGGAAGAAATGGCAGAAGGAAGGCAGGAAGAATGGAAGGAAACGCTGGCAGAAGGATATTGTCTTACATGTTGCAGCTCAATTGACCGGTGTAATACCTAGATTTTGGGATACTCCAGTTTCACGTATACGAAAAAACAATCCACAGAATAATGATAATACAAACACACATTAAGATTAAAAGATCTTAAAGCATAAAATCGTGCAGGCATTTGAAACTCTTTAACAAAGCACGAACAATTCTTAATACATTATATTCTTAACCACACGTTCCATCATTCATAATTACAAGGTACAGCATCCCACTTAATTTCGTTTCTGAATAAACCTGGAATGCAAAGACAATAATCGAAAATAAAGTCTAAGAAAATGATGCTCTGTAGTGTCTTAACCAGCAGAAGTAGGCCTACTGACTGAGATAAATTCAAGACTTTTATTGTCAAGTTGTCAGAGTGGAAACCATGAACGGCAACACTTTACTGTGTCCTGAGTAAGAGAAATTAAACATCATTTTGACAACCTAAAACAATTTATACTTTTTCAATAATGCTAAAAGAACCTAGGCACCTTACACATTTAGCGACTGCCTACAAAAAGGAAGTTGAAGATTAGCTACAACAGAATGCTTAATATGCAACTATTTTTAAAACTTAAGAAACACAGTATTTAGGCCTATTTTATGTAACGTCAGTAACCTGGCAATTCTACGACAACTGTCAATTTACTTTTATCTCAAATCACAGTCAAGTGTCTCAAAACAATTTTTTTAGTCTTTAACTATGTGCAATTGTAATTCAGCAAAAGTAAACAAATAAGTCGTCAGATCAACAATTGCTAGAAAGGCTAGAACAATACTCGAAAAATTCATAACATATTTCAAACACATCATCCCATGCATCTAGCTAATGGGTCGTTAATTTCAACAGGGATGAAGGCATGATCTTGTTGACTGGAAGATCGGGAAAATGTTTTTTTTACTGACCTGACACAGACTCTCCTGTATGTGAACTTTTATGTTTTCTCAGACTTGAAGGTCTTGCAAATGTTTTATTACAGACCTGGCAAAGGTATGGCTTCTCTCCCCGATGACTGTTTGTGTGACTATTTAGACGACTTTTAACACTAGTTTTATATGTGCATAAGTGGCATTGGAATGGTTTCTCTCCAGTATGGATTCTAAAATGGTTTGTTAGATGGATAGATTGTGGAAAACATTTCTTACATAACTGGCATTGGTATGGTTTCTCTCCAGTATGGGTTCTTTTGTGAGTCCGCAGAGAAGAAGGAAATCTGAACGATTTCTGGCAAAATTCGCACTGGTATGGTTTCTCTCCAGTGTGGATTCTAAAATGCCGTTTTAGAGTAGAAGATCGATAATAACTTTGTTTGCATATCTGACACGGGTAGAATTGTTGTCTGGTATGACGGACTCCAATATGCTCTTGTAGATGACTAGATCTGGAAAATGTTTTATTACAAACCTGACACAGAAATGGTTTCTCTCCAAAGTGACCCTTTTCATGACTTCTCAAATTTGAAGATCTTGAGAATGTTTTCAGACATACCTGGCAAAGATAGGGTTTCTCGCCGGTATGTGTTCTCATGTGCATCTTTAGATCGCTATTATTACTCGTTTTAAACTTACATAACTGGCATTGGTACGGCTTGTCTCCATTATGAACTTTTGCATGGCATTTTAGATTGGAAGATTTATAAAAGGTTTTCTGACATATCTCGCACTGGTAAGGCCTCTCTCCAGTATGGATTCTCATGTGAATCTTTAAACCATTAGAGCGTGCAAACGTTTTTGGGCATAGCTGGCATTTGTGTTGTTTAAGTCCTGTATGGATTCTATCATGTGTTTTTAGGGTGGAGGATTGAGAGAAACTCTTTTTACACATCTGACATTGGTAAGGTTTCTCTCCAGTATGGGTTCTCATGTGAATCCTTAATTGACTGTGGCATGTGAACGATTTCGTGCATAGCTGGCATAGGTACGGTTTCTCTCCAGTATATCCGAAATGGTGCCTCATGTGATCATTCCGGTGAGAAGACTGTGGAAATGATTTCTGACACAAATGACACTGATAGCGTTTCTCTCCATTGTGGATTCTAACATGCCTTTGTAGACTGGAAGAATTAAAGAATATTTTCTCGCATACACGGCATAGGAATTGTTTCTGTCCTGCATGGATTCTGTTGTGAACCTGCAGATTACCTTGTTGTGTGAAAGCTCTTTGGCAGAACTGGCACTGGTATGGTTTCTCTCCAGTATGAATTCTAACATGATCTCGAAGATGGGAAAATGTTGAAAATCTCTGCTCACATACGTGACATTCAAAATGCTTCTCTCCAGTATGAATTCTAATATGACACCGTAGATGTGAAGTGCTGGAAAATCTATTTTTACACATGTGGCATTCAAAAGGTTTCTCTCCAGTATGAATTTTAACATGATCTCGAACATGGGAATACGTGGAAAATCTCTTTTCACATATGTGGCATTCAAAGGGTTTCTCTCCGGTATGAATTCTAACATGATCTTGTAGATTGGAAGACCTGGAAATTCTCTTTTCACATATGTGGCATTTGAAAGGTTTCTTTCCAGTATGAGTTGCTGTGTGTTCCTTCAGATATGAAGAGCATTTGAATGCTTTCTGACACACTACACAAAGGTATGGTTTTTCTCCAGTATGGATTCTCAGGTGAATCTTTAGATCATAGGCGGATCGAAAGTTTTTCTTACATAACTCGCATTCGTTTATCTTTTCTTTGGAACGGCTTTTCTTGTTTTCCTTCGTGCGCTTATCCAGCATAAGAGATTTCTTAAATACACGTAGTTTGGAACTGCGCACGTGTTCTTGTGTTGAATTTCTGATGGCCTTGTCAAACGAATGCTTTGAAGAAATGCCCTCCGACATCACTACTGACTGTAAATAGTTCCGAGATTATATTTCACATGTGATGGATGTTCAGCAAAGCTAGCATTAAACAATTGAGCCTCTTGCAAGTTGGACTGGAATTATTCGCACACCTCATCAGTTGTTTTCTTGCTCAGCATGAAGCCCACCAACTATTAAGTTCATTTGATAAAAACCTAAAGCAGAACATTCCTCCATATTTCTTCCATTTATTCAGTTTTTTAACCGAAGAAAAAAATCAGTATAATCAAAATTGAAGAGATGTTTGTGAGACCGAAACAGCATTAAAAACTGATCAGCAACATGACATCAGTTTACAGGGACGACGGGAACAAACTTATAATAGATACATAAGTTTGTTCCACTCGTCCTTGTAAACTGATATAATTATTAGGCCGGATCATAAATTACAAAATATTGTCATATTTCTGAGAGAATATCCATTTACTGTCTCTTAGGTACACTGATTCCATTGCTGCAAACCATTTGTCTCTACTACTTTGCTCTACTTTGCATTTTTTCCTTAGAAATTTCTGAAAAGTTCACTAAAAACGCTAATTTGTCAGATATAATTTTCTGTACAATCGTTCCAGAACAAGCAACTTACATCAACTTCTGAATATGGAATATGATTCAGAAACAATATGGCATTAGTACAATGTAATAGAAGACTTTTATTAAATTTTTCTGAATTGAGACTTTGTATCGAAGTGAGGCATCACTTTGCGGCGTTCCTGGAGAACGCGAATATAGCCATCACGTCTATCGTGACCATAAACTTTTGTTGCTGATTCCGTTACAACTTTAACTAAACGCTCAACAGCTTGGTTATGGCATGGAAATGGCTGAATGTCGATAACATCGTCTGTATCTGACGAAAGCCACGCTGAGATTTGCGCAGTTGAAATGTGTTTGGTCAAAACGGGTTCCAAGCGAGGCGTTTTTTGCCAGTCAATCAGCTCGTCGTAGCTCTTCGCTTGAAATAGTATCTCAGGTAATTGGAATTTACGGTTCGGTACTTCATCTTCACGAGCACGTAGAATTCTTTTCATAGCAAGCCTACGTATATGTTTACGATTGTCTTTCAGCATAGCAACAAGGATGCCCTCAATATGAGCCGGATAGCTATTGCGCTTCAAAACCTTTTGAACTAAAATTCTGTACCGGACAGGAAGAAATCTGGATGTTTCTATCATTTTATAATAGTGCGGTGCAGCGTCCCAGCATTTAGAATTTCTCTTAATGTCAAACCAAACAACTGCATAAGAATTCACAATGAAGGAAACTAAGACTTTAAATTCCTTCGAAGGAACTTCTGTAGATATATAAAGCCGCAGAACGCGGTTGGCAAGTGTCAACCACCTTGCATGGTTTAATCGCCCGGGCATTCTGGAATAGAAATTCTTTGGCACAATCCCAGTCTTTACTACATTCACAATTTCAAAGAAGTACAGTTGATCGCTGCTCAGCAAATGTTTATCGCAACTAATAGGTTCACCAACAATTACGCCGAAGTTAACTAGAGGTTGTTGCAACGACTTTGAAATAGATTTCCCGATTGGCCCGTTAAATGAATGTGGTCCAGACATTGGACCATCCAAGGAAATAAAGAGATGTCGCAAAGGCAGCTCGTTCAGATGTAGAAGACAAATGGACCAGTGAAGTGGACGACCAAGTTCAATTTCCATTCGACGTATAACTCCATTGTTGAAACCAGTGTTAACGTTTGTTGAATCTGAACCAATACAAACAAGGTTGGTGCAGTCGACAGTATCAAGAATTGATTCTGTAATGAATTTGGCTGATCCACTTGAAGGCGTACAATGACCGACATACCTTGATCCTGGTTCTGATAATATTGAAATGTGTTCCTCAGAAACGACAGTTTTGCGATTCCCTACAATTTTTAAAGTCTGATCTTTTCTTCCATCAAAATACAGTCCCGAAATTCTGCAATCATTGTCTTTATATGCTGATCTCAATGATTTCCGTTCTCTGCGAATCTTATTCCGATCAACTGGTCCCATTTGTTCAAAACCAAAATCAATCAGAGTTGCTGATACTATAGCAGCAACTGCTCGATCTGATACGCCAAAGCCATCTGCCTGCAGGGCAACATTTCTTAAGCCACGTTTCTTGAGACGAGGAGTTTCAGGTATTTCATCCGATATGTCGTCTGGAATATTATCTGATACACAAGAGAAAGATGTTTCAGTTTCAGTTTCTGAATCGTTCGATGTTCTATCTGAATCATTACATAATTGTTCAGCAGTTCTCACACATTTCCTTTGAAATTCATTCTTTGACTTTGAATATAGATCTAATTTTCGCTTTAGCCGCTTCTCGCGAAGAGCAGAGGCCTTCTTATCAACACCAGCTATTCGGCCTACCCGAACAGTACGCTGATCTGTTAGGAAATCGCGCTCAGGTACTGGTACCTTTAGATTCAATGGGCAACAGCAAGATGAAAACTGTATGCATTTACAAGAACATATATCAAACAATGTATCAAGATTTCTTTCTAGTTCTTCTCGTTTTAGTGTAGCAGACTTCGATCGGATCACTTTCTGAACCTCACCTATATATTTCTGTAACTGTAATTCTATTCCTCGAAGAGTTATCGTAGGAATTGACGATTTAATCCATAATTGCACAAGTTTCTCTGCCAATCTCTTACAGACAGATGGTAGAGGTTCTGTCCCATAACTCTTCTCCCATAAATACGCTTTGCCCACATCTTTGTGTGTTGGCAAAGAAAAAGTGAGTAATTCACGAGCGTCGCCAAAAAGGATATGACGATTTCTTGCAGCAACAGATCTTGATAACATAATTGGTCACAATTCTGAACAGAATATCAAATAATTTCAGTAAATACGATAAGCAGTTAGCTTAAATAAAGAAATCAGCTCACCAAACCGGAAATAAACATTGAAAAAAGTAAGTAAGCAAGCATAGGCTCCCGTGAAGCTATTTTTGCGAAACAAAACTAACACGATTTTCTAAAAACGTAAAAATGCAAAGTATATTCGAATTTCTATTAACTTCTTTCATCTGTACAGTAAACAACGCCATATAAGGCCACTTTTCCGAAACTCTTAATGCAAGTTAATTTTTATGATCCGGCCTAATAATTGTATGTACGGTGTACTGAAAAAGATGTTTCTTCTACTATCGTTTCAGTTATGGTGGTAGCGGTACTACGTGGCTGAGCGCAGGCTATATCTCTTCGAGAGCGCGTCGGTCTTTAACTAAATCGATGAGACTGATTAACAGAATAAGAGCACGATGGTTTTCGTTTTCTGGTTATTATTCATCACCTCATATATCAAAAACTGCATACTTGAAACAACTTATAAAAAGAGCGGCATCGTCCGTTATATATATAGAACTGCTTGTTTTTAAACGACTTATAAGAAAAGCGGCATCGTCCGTTACTCTCTCTTTCCGATCCCGTCTTCTCCCCCGGCTCCCCTGTCGCGAATCCCTCTTCAAGAGTCCCTTCAGTTTTCTATCCACCACCGCCTGTCAATCAACTCCTTCGCCCCCCATCGCACCCTGCGATTCGTTCCCTCTTGCCTTGCTCTCTTCTCTGCCTTCTCTCCCCTCCACCCTTTGACAGGCGTGGCCTCCGCCTCCGCTCCCCTAGGTCTGTTAGCTGTCGGCTGTCAATCATTTTCTTATACTTGCTACAATCTTAAACATTCATAATGGCAACTTTATATAAAATCTAGCCTAACATATAATTATATACTAATATTAATATAGTCTTGGCCGATCTCACTACATACGGTATTTAACTGCCATTCCCATGGTCCCAGGCATAACTTTGGCACAGTAAAGTAGGCTACACATTTTGCATCGTTTTCATTTGCGACTGCTAAATAATTATAATGGTGCCGTTTAAGTAACATGAATAATAATAATAATAATAATAATAATAATAATAATAATAATAATAATAATAATTGCGGGGATAAACCGTTCCAGAAAACCATCTTCCTTTCTCCGGAAAATAGTTTTGATAGCCTGCGGGATTAGTACTACCTCGGGTAAAAAAAAAAAAAAATAATAATAATAATAATAATAATAATAATAATAAATATTAATAATAAAATTAATAATGATATTAATTATTATTATAATAATAATAATAATAATAATAATAATAATAATAATAATAATATAATAATAATAATAATTAATAATAATAATAATAATAGTAATAATAGCAAAATAATAATAATAATTAATAATAATAATAATAATATTAATAATAATAATTAATAATAATAATAATAATATTATTAACAATAATTAATAATGATATTAATAATAATAATAATAATAATAATAATAATAATAATAATAATAATAATAATAATAATAATAATAATAATAATATTAATAAAAATAATAATTATAATAATAATAATAATAATAATAATAATAATAATAATAATAATAATAATAATAATAATAATAATAATAATAATAATAATTGGTGGATAAACCGTTCCAGAAAACCATCTTCCTTTCTCCGGATAATAGTTTTGATAGCCTGAGGGATTAGTACTACCTCGGGTAAAAAAACAATAATAATAATAATAATAATAATAATAATAATAATAATAATAATAATAATAATAATAATAATAATAATAATTAATAATAATAATAATAATAATAGTAATAATAATAATTAATAATAATAATAATATTAATAATAATAATCATAATAATAATGATATTATTAATAATAATAATAATAATAATAATAATAATAATAATAATAATAATAATAATAATAATAATAATAATAATAATAATATTAATAATAATAATAATAATAATAATAATAATAATAATAATAATAATAATAATAATAATAACAATAATAATAATAATAAAAACTTACTAGACGGTCGGAGCGGCCGGCTGAAAGAGCAGCGGCTCGCAAACATGTAAAATATCAACCGCTATCTGCTACGCACTTCTTCATTCCTTTGGCTATCGGGACCATGGGTCCGATAAACCATGAAGGCCAGGCCTTTCTCTCTGACCTAAGAAAAATACCTCATGTGGTCACTGGGGACCCACCAGAAGCGTCCTTCCTTTACCAACGTATCTCATTCACGATACAGCGCTATAACGCAATCGCGCAATCGCGTTCCGAGGCACTTTCGCCAACCAGGACAACGACGAGTAGGGTCATCTCCAGACAAATTACATCGACGGCTAGTAATATCTAGGTCCCTGAGGGATCCTGTATAATTATATCCTACCTCGGGGCATGAAAACTAATAATAATAATGGGTAAAAGTGCATTTTAGCGTATTAAACCCATGATGATTTCGGCCAAGTATTTTAGCGTATTTTATTATTTCTCTTAGGCCCCTATGTGTTTGCGTAAATGGAAGCTGGATTGATAAAAATAATTCTTTGCCCAAATGGAAGTTGGATTGATGAAAGGAGTTATCTGCTAAAGTGGAAGCTGGATTGATGAAAAAACGTGTAGTTTGGCGTCGTAAATGACACGCGATTTCATGGCGAATCAGCGTTGGTCGAATAGAAGTTGGACTGCAGAAAAGAATTCTTGCTAAATAGAAGTGGGATTGATGAAAATAATGTTACCTTAAATAGAAGTTGGATTGATGTAAATAATATTGCTTAAATAGAAGCTGGATACATTTCAGTTATCATGAAAGTCATTGAAATAATTAAATACGCTAAAATACACGCCTAAATCCACTATCAATAAAATACGCTAAAATGCACTTTTACCAAATAATGACTAAAATCGATAATAATTAGGCCTACTCGGTTTTTCAACGTAATCATATTCGGAGCACATTCCTGAAGACTTAGAGACATGGTAGAATCGAAACCAACGCCTAAATTACCAACAGCGAAAAGTGGGGGACAAATGTACACGGACAAACTATTTACAGTGCGATCCTTGAAATGTTTTAAATAGAATTATGATTTCCTACTCTGTTCGAGTCCACACCGACTACGAATAAGAAAAACGATGAATAACTAGGCCTACTATTGAACGATTTACTGAGTATTTGTTAACAGCAGATTTGAAATTTTACATGATGGAAAGTATGAAGGCCTATGAAGAAAGTCCCAATTCCCAAATGTTAATGACGTCATCGTTTACTGTGCACAATACAAAAAATCCGGAATTTTAATAATTATTGCGCTAGGTCAGTAGGCTAAAATCCGGATTTAAGGAGGCTTTGTAACACCATATCAGAACTTATTTTGCGCAAGTCTATATTTGTTACATTTCTATACTTATTAAGGTGATTACCCGGTGTAACAAACATTAGGGCCTCCTCGGATGTTTAGAAGTGGGTTTTAAATTGTAAACGATGATGGGTATGAAGAAGAAGAGAACGTAGTTACGTAGGACGATAACTTCTAATCATTATAATGTTCCACTTGAAGTGAAAATTGTGAAATCGCTATAATAGTAGGTCTAGGCCTATTCTGAGAATGTCTGTAACAGGATTGTAATAATGCGACGCCTAGGCTATATGAGTTAATATCGTTGGATAAGTCAAATTCAAGAGCGAGTGCGGTCGACAAACGAACGAGGAAATGCTAGAAGACAATGGAACATGAGACGATCATTCTTCTCTGCCTGTAATTGTATCTACGCACGTGCCAAAGATCTTAATGAGTTGGTTCATCTATATTTACAAGAAAGCTACTGCTTGCCAATATTAACTTACACCTCAACCGTAGTTAAATACACAGTGAGACAGGAAGATGAACTGAATGCATGTTGGAACTCTGTTTATAGAAAATTACTTGGTTTTAATAAATGGGAATCTGTTAAAGGCTTCATTTGTGGCCTTGGTAGACTAGACTTAGCCTAGGCTACATCACATTATTAAGAAACGTCGCATGATGTTCTATAGGCGACTAGTTGATTCGACATCTAATTTTCTCCAGGATATTTTCTGGTGTTACGTTGTTGAGCACTTTCTTTGTGACTCTGAACTCGTCGGCATCTTGAACGGTAAATTTAGTTGCATAAATGATCTTTACGAATATTTTCGCAGTCTGTGCGTTTGATTTTATGTTTGTTCAGACGTGTGTATGTATGTTTCGTTTCTGCCTTCGGGCGTAATAAAATTACTGATTATTTTTAGCGCATTTAATTGATGATGCTGCCGGCCGAGTATTAGACTATACCGTATTTTTTATCTATGTGATTTGTCTGCGTAAATGGAAGGTGAATTGACAAAAATAATTGTTTGCCTAAATGGAAGTTGGATGGATGAAACTTGTTAGGCTATTTGTTAAAATATAAGCTGGATTGATGAAAAAAGCATACAGTTTAGCGACGTAAATGACTCGCCATTGCATGGATTTCAGCGTTGTTCGAATACAAGTTGGATTGGCGAAAATAATTCGGGCTAAATAGAAGTGGGATTGATGAAAAGAATATTGCTCTAAAGGAAGATTGATTGATGACAGATTGATGACAGTTATTCTGAAAATCATTGAATTAAATAAATAATTAAATACGCTAAAAAATAATATAACTATAAATCCACTATCAATAAAATACGCTAAAATGCACTTTTACCGCAAAGATTGCAGGCTACACGCTGCTATGAAAAAATAGCATAGCTGTTTGATTTAAATTTGTTACAAAAGGCAGCTACGGAAGCTGTTATTAGGATATTGAGCTGTCAACTTTCCAATATATTAAGGATATAAAACAGACTGTAAGTTTCATTTAACTGCATCCACATGATTGAGAAAGTCCGTGAATCCGATTGTGTAAAATCAATAGCTATTCAGCTTTCACTGCTGTCATTCTTGGAGCCCATTCCTGATGCCAGTAAGAGATATAGGTGAAAATAACGCCTAAGCTACGAAGTTACGAACACCGAAAAGTGGGAAACAAGTGCATGGAAACAAACTATTTATAGTGAGATCCTTGAAATGTTTTAAATAGAGAAAGAATTATGAAGTCCTACTCTGCTCGAGTCCAAACCGACGACGAGAAAACAAATTACTATCGAATAATAAATTATAACTGAAAACTTGTAAAAGAGTAGATTTGAAATTTTACATGGCAGAAAGCAACCGCCTTTCATGGAGAAAGACGCTAATATTAATGACGTCATCTTTAATTGCGCTTCATGCATAAATAAATAAATACGGATATTTTTATATCGCGCAAGTTCTGTTAAACTCAGTCGCACGGGAGTTTTTCAACAGAAGTAATTTTGCGCAAAGTGAGTTATTTCTTTACTAAACATTTTCAAGTTAGAAACCCTCAAATTTTCAGAAGCGGGTTAAAATAATATTGTAAACACTGATTTGCTTCAAGATGAACAGAGCGTAGGCCCATAGGCTAATATAGGATACCATATGATCATTTCGGATAAACTAAGCTTCACTTAATGTGAAATTCACAGAATAAAATTCTGTGAATTTCTACAGCGCTTGTGTAGGCCTAATGTTACGACTACTATGAGTTAAAATGGTTGAATCAAATTCCAGAGTGAATCCGTTTGAGAAGCCAACGAAGAAATCCTTCAAGACACTGAAACAGCATACGGAAGAATAGAATTCAGGAACACACTAGTTTTTAATCGAACGAAAGTTTGTCGGAAGAGGAAGGACTGGCAGAAGGTAGAACTTACAAAAGGAAGAAAGAGCCTACAGAAATGATGGAAGAAAAGTCTCGCAGAAGTAAGGAAGAATGGAGGGGAGGAAGGAAAGACTGGCATAGGCCTAAGGGCTGAAGGATCCGTTGGGAGGAGGGTAATAAGGACTATTTCATTTGCAAATCTGATATAATGTACCCTAGTCTTGCACCGCTGTCACATAACAACTGCAGCAAGATCCTTCATCTCAGCAGCCCCTCGAATATGGAACAATCTTCCTACGGACATTAGAAATTCTACAGCCCTCGCTGTCTTCAAGAAACATCTAAAAACTGAACTTTTCACACAGGCCCATCTTGAGTGACTTAACCCTGCTCCTCAAAGTGCTTCTGAATCGTTGCTTTCGAGTCATCGACTGCTTACGAACTACGGCACTCAAATCTCTATTATTATTATTATTATTATTATTATTATTATTATTATTATTATTATTATTATTATTATTATTATTATTATTATTATTATTATTATTATTATTATTATTATTATTATTATTATTATTATAGCAAAGTGAGTAATTTAGCATGGTAAGGTCGAGGAAAAACAGATGGCGTTCCCGCGTTGGACAGCTACCGAGAGTCTTTGGAATAGGTAGTTTGTTTCGAGGGTGTCATGGGTTGCATCCGTCAACCTTCGTCCAAGCTCCAACACAAAATTCAATCCTTCTGAGCTCCAAGCACCGCTGGACTCAAGTGCTACCGCCACAAAAGCATGTGTTCGGGTGATTGTGGCGTATTTCAATCTCTTGGCGGCGGCTGCCCGGTTTGCGGCCTCACCCGCTTCCGTTGATGTTGTTGCCAGATGTGACTTTGCGAATGTATCCGAAACTGTCACATCCCAAGTGAGGCATCTTCCGCATGACCACGGGATGAGTGTCACGCCGTCCGGTCGTTTACCATCTTCTCTGGTGAGGCCCAACGGTTCTTTCTGAGAAGGGATGTTTGCTCTTCCGAAAGATCGCCATATGATATCGTTGAGGATGTTATGCCGTTGATGTCTGCCAGCGTTTTTTCTGCAGGCCAGACCGTGAAGTCCTCTGGCGTCGACTCTCTCACCACAGTGACACACATGAGGTTCGCACAGTGTCGTCCCGAGTCGCATTCCAACCGCGATCCGTATTACTTCGTCAGTTAAACGGAGTCCCAATGCAGTAACCGGAGGCGCTAGCAACCAATCTCCCGCGTGTGGTGCCTGAGAGGCCAAGAGACGAGCCCGGTCTAGTGTGTTGTTCGCCGATTCGTGCAGAGTTGTCCATGCTTTACTTATCCAGCGGCTGTCCCATTCTTTTTGGCGATGAGCTGCTGATCCTGTTGGTGGTTCTGAACCCGTGAGTAGTGTCCATGCTTTCAGAGCTGTATCTACGAGATCGTCTGAGGTATCAGCTGATTCCGGTGGTAGCATGTTTGCCTGGAGTTCGCTAGTGCTCGCAGCAGATGCCAAGAAGGCAGAAAGTGCCAGCGTTGCAGCACAGCGAATCCCAAGGCCACCATCCTTCACCGGAAGGGATGCTTGGAGCCACTTCTCATCAGATAGCTCCACATTCAAAATACTGGACAATCCATTTCTTAACAGTGTGTCAAATCTTGTAAGACTAGGGCAGTCGACGCATAAGGCTGTGCGCATTGTGTAGAGGAGCTTTGGCACGCTCAATCCATTTCGCAACAGGATTAGAGCGTCATGCGAGTGAAGCATGGAGAGCCTCCCTACCGCTCGTTCCAGGTCATCCGCCTTTTTACTCAACACCTTATCGACGGCTGGCCCAGGCATCAGAGGTGAACCCAACAGTGTCGCCTCTTCTAATGGCGTGTGTTTGAAGCCATAGAATGAGGGATCGTCGATTTTATTGTCGTCATTCTGGAAGATAACTTCGCATTTCGCGCGGTTTAGTTGGAGCCCAAGGTTAGCTGATTCCTGAGCGATCAGCTGAACATCGTTGGCCACCACATCCGCCTTGCCTCCCAGTGTCAGATCGTCTATATCCATGGTTGCCTCTCAGCTCACAGTACTGCTCTTCTTCTTATAGGCTTATACGTGTCTCAGCCACCCAACAGCAGGCCTGCGATTTGGTATTGGCGTATATATTATTATTATTATTATTATTATTATTATTATTATTATTATTATTGTTATTATTTTTATTATTATTTATTATTATATTGGCGTATATTATTATTATTATTATTATTATTATTATTATTATTATTATTATTATTATTATTATTATTATTATTATTATTATTATTATTATTATTATAATCTAATCTAATCTAATCTGATCTAATCTAATCTAATATATGGCGCCGTTATCGTAATGTCCACATCATGGAAACCGCAATAAAAAATCATAATCCTTTGGAGAAAATGGATCCACGTTCAGTTGGATGCTGGACCTGTAATCCAAAGGTGGAGGGTTTGCCCCAAAACAGCGGATTCCATATAACAACCAATGTGAACTTGTTTGACTAATAAGTAGCCTTTCTTTGGATCTGACAAGCCTACATGCATGCATTACATTGCTTACAACGATTACATGCGCATTTGAAATGAACTGAAGGCCTAAGAGGTTTTTATAGACAACCAGTACATGTACCGCTAAATATCTGAGCATTAATGCTTTGTTTGCCGCAGCTATAATGAGTACATTGACCGCACACCGACGGTGGAAAGATGAGACGCAAGGCAGATGACTGGCCATTCGTCCTCATATGTCGAGGCTAAGAAAATCAAGTAGCTAACACTTCATATCCATGGTTGCCTCTCAGCTCACAGTACTGCTCTTCTTCTTATAGGCTTATACGTGTCTCAGCCACCCAACAGCAGGCCTGCGATTTGGTATTGGCGTACGCTGGGGAGGGGGGGTTGATGGCAAGTCCTGCGATGAGCTGACCTCTACGACCTTGGGGTTAGTCTAGTTCTGGCTAAGGAACGAGAAATGAACACCCCACGTTCTGCTCTGGTCATGGGGTTTTACTTTAGTAAAATTAAATAAATTTAAATGCAAGCGCTTTCTATAGCGACCTCGTATGGGTCCTCGACCTTGCTCATTTCTCGAAGAATTGATCCAGTGAGATCTCTCGCCACCGTAGATGCGCAAACCCCAGGTTGTCTGTCATGTGTCATTTTAGGTGTTCACGCTAAGATCCACAGTGCCATGACCGAACTGGCAAATGGCTTCGTGCCGTGTGTCTCGCAAAAAACGCGATAAATGGTAGCCTAATAGTAGTTGCAAATTTATATTGCGCCACTTCAAGAGAGACTCGGCAGAGGCGTTCAAATAAATATCCACATAAGCCTGTTGCACACAGACGGATCAATTTCCCGACCTAATTTCATCGTTCGGGATTCGCCGCCGTTTCCCCGTGTCCCGTCGATCGGGCGACCGACCGACCGATGGACGGACGTGTTTGAGGAAACCATTAGCGGACAAATTTCCACAAACGACGTCCAAGGAAAGGTAAGGGAGTGCATAGGGCAACGGGTACGGTGATGGAGCGTGGAAAGATGAGGAAGAAAGAAAGGAAGGAAATATGTATTCACAGCTGAAGGGAGAACTGGCAGAAGGAAAGAAGAAAGACTGGCAAAACGAAGGAACAAAGAAGGAAGGAAGAAAGGAAGGAAGGAAAGGCTGGCAGAGGGACGTGGTCTTAAATGTTGCGGCTCTGTTGACAGGTGTAATACCTAGCTTTGGACATAGGCCTACTCCAGTTTCACGTGGGAGAAGAAACTGCAGAGATTAATAACAATACAAAAACACATTAAGCTAAAGATCTTTCTTAAGCATAACTATCTTGCAAGTAGTTCAACCTCTTAAAACAAAACACCAAATAATCTTGATACACAACAGTCTTAACTACATGCACATTCTATCATTGAAAATGACAAAAGGTCAACATCGCAACTTAATGTACGCAGAATAAGCTAAGTAGTTTTGTTTCTGAACACACCAGAAGTGCAAAGTCAATTATTACAAAAAGTCGAAAATAAAGTCTTACAAAATGACGCACAGCTAATAGTTTTCTAGCGTCCTAACCAGCACAACTATAAGAACCAATTTTGGAGAAAAACAACAAAAATTAACTGAACAAATCTTATACCCATGCTTCCAAGTAACCATACAATGTCAGTTATGTCAAAAACATTTGCTCACGGTAATAATCTGAAAGTGTATGTGAGAACCTATACTGGAGAAAAACCATACATATGTCAGTTATATTCGATGTCATTTGCAATAGTCAGCAATCTTAGGATTCACAATAATCATGAGAACTCTTACAGTTGAAAAACCA
This sequence comes from Aporrectodea caliginosa, assembly GCA_020284085.1. Lineage (NCBI taxonomy): Eukaryota > Metazoa > Annelida > Clitellata > Crassiclitellata > Lumbricidae > Aporrectodea > Aporrectodea caliginosa. The sequence continues at coordinate 255,481 of JACEVL010000041.1, forward strand.
CACACTTGCGAGGTTTGTTATAAAGGATTCACAGAACTGGAGAGTTTCAAGAAACAGAAGAACTCGTACAAGTGAGAAGCAACGCAGAATCCTTAACTCAAGTTCTTCAACCAAACATTTTTAACCTCTATCAGGGAAAAGTTTCACAGGTACTCAAAATAGATTGCAAACACACAGGGAGAGAAGCATATACCTATAGCTGCAGTAGTACTCGACGTAATTTTCTATATCCAATGATCTTGCACCCTAAAGAGATACAACATATTTCATTTCGTTTAAGTTTTCTGGGTTTGAAATGACCCTTCTACCATTTTAAAGCTCTTTAACAAAAGTTCGCTACCTTGTGAAGCTGCACAGAATGGTTCGAGAATAACTACTAAACCTGCTTAAGGGATCGTTTATTCCAGTAAGGATTCCAGCAAGATTTTGTTGACTGGAAGATCGGAAAATGTGTTTTCTTTAAAAACCTTGCACCGAACTGGTCTCTGCTGCATGTGTTCTTTCGTGTTTTCTCAGACTTGAAGCACTTCTGAATGTTTTATTACACACCTGACAAAGGTATGGCTTCTCTCCGTAATGTGCTTTTGTGTGAATCGTTAGACAACTTTTAACTTTAGTTTTATATGCACATAAGTCGCATTGGTAGGGTTGCTCTACGGTATGGATTCTAACATGCTGTGTAAGATGGAAAGATTGTGAAAAAGATTTCATACATAAATCACAATGGAATGGTTTCTCTCCAGTGTGGGTTCTTTTGTGAGTCCAAAGAGAAGATGCGAGTGTGAATGATTTCTGGCAAAGCTCGCAGTCGTATGGTTTCTCTCCAGTGTGGATTCTAATATGATCTTTTAGAGTAGAAGATCGGGAATATCTTTGTTCACATATCTGACACTGGTAGGATTTCTCTCTGGTATGGACTCCAGTATGCCGTTGCAGATCAGTAGGTCTGGAAAATGTCTTGTTACAAACCTGACACAGAAATTGTTTCTCTCCAGAGTGGCACTTTTCATGATTTCTCAAAATTGAAGAGCTTTTGAATGTTTTCAGACAAACCTGGCAAAGATACGGTTTCTCGCCGGTATGTGTTCTCATGTGCATCTTTAGACCCCTATTATTATTAGTTTTAAACGTACATAATAGGCATTGGTAGGGCTTCTCTCCTGTGTGAACTTTTGCATGGCATTTTAGAATTGAAAATTTATTAAAACGTTTCTGACATACCTGGCACCGGTAAGGTCTCTCTCCAGTATGGGTTCTCATGTGAATCTCTAAACTATTACAGTGTGTAAACCTGTTCGGGCATAACTGACATTTGTATGGTTTATATCCTGTATGGATTCTATCATGTATTTTCAGGTGGGAGGATTTAGAGAAACTCCTTTTACACATCTGGCATTGATAAGGCCTTTCTCCAGTATGGGTTCTCATGTGAATGTTCAATTGACTCTGGCATGTGAACGATTTCGTGCATAGCTGGCATAGGTGTGGTTTCTCTCTGGTATCTCCAAAATGCAGCCTCATGTGAACATTCCGGTAAGAAGACTGTGTAAATGATTTCTGACATAAATCGCACAAATAGGGTTTCAATCCTGTGTGGATTCTAACATGCCTTTTTAGACTGGAGGAACAAGAGAATTTTTTGTCACATACCTGGCATGGGAAATGTTTATCTGCAGTGTGGGTTCTCTTGTGAACCTGCAGAGTATATCTGCGTGAGAACGCTCTTTGACAGAACTGGCATTGGTATGGTTTCTCTCCTTTATGAATTCTAACATGGACTCGTAGATTGAAAGACCTTAAAAATCTCTTTCTACAAGCGTGGCATTCAAAAGGTTTCTCTCCAGTATGGGTCACTGTATGTTGTTTCAGATTTCCTGAGCATTTGAATGTTTTCCCACACACCTTGCAAAGGTATGCTCTTTCTCCAGATTGGAAACTCATGTCAATCTTTAGCTTAAGGGCGTAATGAATGGATAGGCCGCTAAGTAATGTCTGGAAACATTAAAAAATTATCTATACTATAGGGCTAAATGCATGTTTGTCCTTCTGTTTATCCCAACAAAGACTCGCGAAAGGAACGCTCTAGCGAAATGAAAATTTTATCAAATGTTCGTGTAAGAATAATGAATTTGTAGGTCAATGGTAGCCTACTATTTACAACTCTTAATTTACTTTAAATTCCGACATACGGACATGTTTTATTTCGATCTGGTTATTTATTCAAACGCCTTAAAATCTATGTCAACCCGTATTCTGGCAGCCAACGACGATGCCCGTTAATTTCTAATCAGAAGTTGTCACGGGCGAATTTCTAAGTCAACGCATCTAAAAACTGGCCAATGGAACACTTTAGCGATGCACAATTTTTAACGAACGTTCTGGTCCGAATTTCTATCTCAACCTAACTATTTTCAGCTCACTATTTACTTTCAATTTCGATTTATGGACCTGTTTCGTTTATTTTCAAACCCATCAAGCAGCATGGATGGAATACGCTAGAGCTACACGAAAGCACGTTCGATAGATGGCGCAGCCGCTCAGTATACGGACATTAAATTCAAATGCGAAGCCGCTTAGTAACAACACATTAAATTCAAATGCTAAACGGCGCAGTCGCTATGTCACAGGTAATTAAATTCAAACGCACGGGCAAAGCAACTATTTTTACCCCTAAATATCGTTTCCGTTCAGATAATATTTATATTTTAATTATTTGTAGCCCGTCAGCATATATAGTAAGTAGCGGTTAGAAATTACGCCACGGGAAAACCCGGGCGAAGCCGGGTAACTTCGAGCAAATCATAAAATATAAAAGATAAAATAGAATGATAAAACATCAATAAAATCAGGCAGCTTTTAACATGCAAAGATTGATCACTCGCTTACATGTTGCTATGACAAATAGCATGGACATTAGAATTTAATTTGTTACGAAAGGCAGTTACGGAGGTAGTTATACGGACACTGCTGTCTATTGCAGTTATGGGCACTAAACTAATTTTTAAAAGTTAAACTTCAACTATTTTTCAGCTGAAATAAGACAGTTTAGCTAAAGTTGGCTACTGATTTTGTAAATATGTAAACTAGACTAAAGATAGTTAGTTAAACTTTTTCCAACTTTTTAACAAACTTTTTTTACAAACATTTTCGCAATAACAGAGGTTGAGTGAACTGTAATAATGCACAGCGTCAATGATAATTTCACTTTCAAACTAGACTATGTAATGTGCACTCTACAGTTCTACCATAAAATAATGAAGACAGTTGCTTATGCAAACGATGATGCATCATGCAAGGCACGCAGTTCACTCGACTCCGGTTACTCAGGAAAATCATCGCGGAAGAGAGTTGCGTAATTATTGCTGATTTTTTAGTTAAAATTTTCAGTTAATAACTAAAAGATATCAGGCCTAGTTAAACTTTTGTTTTAACAAAACTATTTTTCTCAAATTAAACTTCATCCTTAACTAAAAATTTTAATTTAACTAAAACTTTTCAATTTTTTAGTTAACATTAATTATTTTGCCCATTACAGGCTGATTGACCTAGGGTTGCCAGATACATCGGTAGCCAAAGGAGGACACAAAAAGCCGGAAAGGAGGACACAAAAAGCAGGAAAGGAGGACAAAGGAGGATGCATTGAATTTTCGCTCCGGAGTCATAGGATATTATAAGAGATATCCTCTGACTCGGGATAGATATCCAAGAGAACGAAGTGACATTGAAAAGCTGCATATAAAATCAGTAGGCTAAATCAGTTGTCATAATGTTGCAAAATATTTATTTAAGCAATCAATTCCACCTTCCTGATTAGGCCTACGCACACAATTTCTCAAAGAAGCCAACTCTCCACAAAATTCCTCGTTACCAATAACTTTCGCATAGAACTTCTCACAAGATTTGACAAGAAACATTCTCCATGTTGTACTTTTTGTATCCTTCAGCGAAGCCTGCATGGATACTTGCAGTGTTGTAAAGTAACGAAGTAAAAGTAACGCGTTACTGTACTTAAGTAAAAGTTTCAGTACTTTTACTTGTAACGAAGTAGTACAAAACGGAAATACTTTTACTTGTAACGAAGTAACATTTAAACCATTTTTCGGTACTTTTACTTCGTTACAATTTACGTAATATTCGTTACCTCGTTCGTTACTATGAATTGCGATATAACATTATTTTAACAAAGGGAGAGGCTGAAAGAGCTAATAACGCAGCACGAGCACCATTGGAAATCTATTCATAGACTCTGGCAATTTGTAACTGTGACCAATAGACAAGCTTCAACCAAAACATTTGACTTGTGGCGGTTGTTCCTGCGCAGCTTGGAAAATAGTGTGAAATTGTCTTACGAAAACGTGGACATTGTTTACACATTTATTAAATTTGTCCCTAAGCTCTTTCAATTATCCGTTTACAATTTCGAACATCCATGGCCATATATGCAAATGACTGCAGATGTTTACGATGAAGATGATGCCGCAGAATTCTTTACGAGAAACAATAATTTTTTTTAAAGCATTACAGCCTGGCCTAGTTTGAAGGAACTACGCAATCTATTAAATAGATTGCGTAGGCCTACTCCAATTTCGTGCAAGTGCAGCTGTTAGACTCCTTTTCTTTAGCTGTGCCAGTTTAACAATAATAAACAAATAAACGCTCTAGATTGAATGCATTTTGAGAAATTAGTCTTCTTGGAAATAAAAAAATTGGGTCCAATTAAGACTCAGTACTTTTACTTAAAAAGTATTATTTGGAAAGAATACTTTTTACTTTTACGAAAGTAACTTTTTTTGACGAGTACTTTTACTTTTACTTAAGTAAGTAAAGTCCTATTTACTTTTACTTTTACTTAAGTACATTTGCCCGATACTTTTAACAACACTGGATACTTGGTTTTCATAGTGTCAAAGAAGTTGCATTTTCTCTTAGTATTAGGCCCTAGTAGCTGCCATTCAACAGGCATCACAAAATTACTAATAATTTTTTTAGTGTCTGGACCACATTGCGACATTAGGCCTACTCAGATCATGGACTAGAAACACCTGAAAAAATAAAGCTGCAATAAGGAATAAATAAGTAGATTGGACTGTTAACATTAGCCCAAAGTTTAGGGGAACTTATAGGGACAACATGCGCGTGCGAAGTCGGTAAAACTGCCACAAAATAATAGCCCAATTAGCCCCAATACTATAACATACAAAAAGCCGGACATTTTACAGGTTTTTAGCTTTGCCTGCCGGACGGAGGACATGAGGCCAAAAAGGAGGACATGTCCTCCTTTTGCCGGACGTCTGGCGGTAAAGTCGTAGTTTACGTTGCTAAATTATTTGATGTTGTCACTGTAAAATGGATTGATGAAAGAAATTGTTTCCCTAAATGGAAGTGGGATTGATGAAAACGTTCCTGTGTTCAAAATTGAAGTTGGATCGATCGAAATAATTTTTCCCGTAAATAGAAGCTGGATGGATGAAATTAAGTTTTGGATTCAATAGAAACTGGATTGATGAAAATAATTGTTTCCGTAATTAGAAGCTGGATCCATGAGAATATATCTTTGCTTAAATAAAAGTTCCATTGATGAAAAATATTTCTTTCATGAAATAGAAGTTGGATTGATAAAAGTAATTTTTTCAAATTAAATAGAAGTTGGATTGATGAAAATATTTCTTAATGAAATGGAAGGTGGATTGATGATAGTTAACACGCACATAGGTAGACTTCTTACTTACCAACGTCAAGTAGCCTACGGCATTGAAGACATTAGAATAATTTAGCAACGTAAACTACGACTTTACCAAGAGGTGTATCTGATATGCCTAAAATGAATATTTATTAAGCTTTTCAATGCAGTCATTCTGGGAGTAGGCCAACACTGCTGGTGCGAGTAAGAGACTGTTAGAACTGAAAACAACGCCTAAGTTACGAACAGAGAAATGTGGGTGATAAATATTAGGCTACGGGGACAAACAATTCATAAAAATTCTTGAAATGTCTTAAATAGAAAAGGAATTATGAAGTCTTACTCTGATCGAGTCAGCACTGACGACGAATAGGCAACACGAAAAATTACTATCGAACGATTAGACTATCTAGGTATTTGTTAACAGCAGATTTGAAACTATATGGGCTAATATGGCGGAAAGCGGTGAACTCTTCTACAGAAAGTTGCTAATATTAATGACGTCATCGTTATTTGCGCACCATAAATAAATAAATACGCAGTTTTTATTTTGCGCAAGATTTATGTAAAATTCAGTCGTAGCCTATGCCTAAGGCATCTTTGCAACATATCAGTAGACCAGACGTTATTTTGCGTGAAGCTATGCTCTGTAATGTCTAAAGTCTTAACAAGTGGAAGAACTGCATGATTGAGATAAATCCAAGACTTTTAGTGGAACAAAGAACGAAACACTTGACTGTGTCTATATTAAGAAACACAAAATTTCATCTTGAAAACCTGAACTAATTTATACTCTTTCAATTATGTAAGAAGAAACTCGGCAGCCTAGACATTTATCTCCTGCCAACAAAAAGCTGAGGATTCCTACAACATAACACTTAATATGAAACTCCTTAAAAACTTAAAGAAACACAGTCTGTATAGGACCCTTGAGATATTTATGTTACCTCAGTAACCTGGCACTTGTAAGGCACTTTAAAAAATGTCATACCAAAATCAAATGCTTCAATCTTTCTTCGGTCTTTAACTATGAGGAATTGTAATACAGCACAGCTAAACACAGAAGTCATTGGGTGGAGAAATGCAAGAAAGGCTATAGAACAATACTCGAAAAAATCCCGTGGCGCATTGGTTAACATCTTGCACGAAGACCGAGAGGTACCGAGTTCGACCCCCCCTTGGGCGGATTTGCTTTGCTGGCTGCTATTAGCGCTGCAGGCTGTCTGTTCTGTTAGTAGTTAAGATTTATGTCTTCTGTCATTTGCGTTCTGTGAATTGTTTAAATTGCATAATTGTACACTGTAACCGGTTGCGGTTTGTCAACCGGATTGTTTCAATAAACGAAGATATTATTATTATTATTTCAAACATATAACCACGTATACTGCATCCAAAAGATTTTGCCAGAAACGATGCTGCATTCTCAATTGAATCGGCTGTGTCAAGATTTTCTCCAAATGTAATTTTCTGGCCTTTTTATTAGAATTATGATGTTATTTGTGAAACATTCACTTTGTTTATGATTGACACCTGTACTGCTAAATGTGATGAATCGATCAGACAGCAATTGCTTCACACTCTATTTTGAGAGTTTAAACTGTTTGGTTGAAGAAGTTGTGATAAGGTTTATTGCTTGTGTTAATTCGCAGCCAGTATGGAACCCTTCATGAGTCTGCAGACAAGATGCAGAGATGAAGATGCAAATGTGAATGATTTCTGGCAAAACCTCGCACCGGTATGGTTTCTCCCCAGTGTGGATTCTATTATGCTCTTTTAGATAAGGACACCCTGAATATCTTTGTTTACATAAAATTATCTGACATTAGTATGATATTTCTCTGGTATGGACTTCAGTATGCCATTGTAGTATAGTAGATCTGGAAAATGTCTTGTTACAAACCTGACACAGAAATGGTTTCTCTCCAGAGTGACACTTTTTATGAGATCTCAAATTTGAAGAGCTTTTGAATGTTTTCAGACATACCTGGCAAAGGTATGGTCTCTCCCCGGAATGTCTTCTTATGTGCCTCTTTAGACCCTTATTATCGCTAGTTTTAAACTTACATAACTGGCATTCGTACGGCTTCTCTCCAGTGTGAACATTACCATGGCATTTTAGAGTGGAAGATTCATAAAAACTTTTCTGACATACCTGGCACCGGAAAGGTCTCTCTCCAGTATGGATTCTCGTGTGAATCTTTAAACCATTACAATTTACAAAAGTTTTCGGACACAGCTGGCATTTGTATGGTTTCTGACCCGTATGGGTTCTATCATGTCTTGTTAGACCGGAGGATTTACAGAAACTCTTTTTACAGATCTGACATTGGAAAGGCCTCTCTCCAGTATGGGTTCTCATGTGAATCTTGAATTCACTGCGGCACGTGAACGATTTCGTGCAGAGCTGGCATGGGTTTGGTTTCTCTCCAGTATCTCCAAAATGGAGCCTCATGTGAACTTTTCGGTTAGACGACTGTGCAAATAATTTCTGACATAAATGGCACTCATAGGGTTTCTCTCCAGTGTGGATTCTAACATGCTTTTGTAAACTGGAAAAATAGGAGAATATTTTATCACACATCTGGCATAGGAATTGTTTCTCTCCAGTATGGGTTCTCTTGTGAACCTGCAGAGTAGATCGTTGTCTGAAAACTCTTCGGCAGAACTGACATCGGAATGGTTTCTCTCCAGTATGAATTCTAACATGATCTGGTAGACTGGAAGACCAGGAAAATCTCTTTTCACATATGTGGCATTCGAAAGGTTGTTTTTGTACAGAATGGATTACACTGTGTTTTTTCAGAGTTGAAGAGCTTGTGAATCGTTTCTGACACACCATGCAAATGTATGCTTTTTCTGTAGAATGGATTCTCAAGTGAATTTTTAGGTTATAAGCGTCTCTAAAATATTTATTACATAACTCGCATTCGTTTACCTTTCCTTTGGAACGGCTTTTCTTGTTAGCCTTCGTGCTCTTAGCCAGCATAAAGGATTTCTGACTTAGTTGGGAACTGCGCATATGTTCTTCTGTAGATTTATTTCCGATCGCATTTTCGAAATAATGCTGTGAAGAAATGCTCTCCATCATCGCTAATGATTATGAAGATTTCTGAGATTATATGATGGATGTTCAGCAAATCTATAGCATTAAAAAAGTCAGCCTCTTGCAATTTTGACTGGGACAATCACCAAGCTTCACCAGTAATTTGCATAATTCAGCATGACGTTCACCAACTATGAAGTTAAATTGGAAAAAATCTAAAGCAGTACATTTCTCTACATTTCTTTCATTTATGCAATTGTTAAACCGAATAAAAAATCGTTATAATTGAAACACAAGACAATTTTGTGAGACAGAAACGGTTTTTCAAACTGGAGTAACAAGCCATTGAGCTTACTAGGACGACGGGCACAAACTTTTGCATAACTGCCATTGCCAGAGGCATAACTTTGGTACACCAAATTTTGCATCCCTTTTGCGACCTCTAGTATGCCAGGTAATTGATTTGAGTCTTGGGGTTTCAAATAAGGCTTTCTTCCTAGGAAATAATAATGAACATTGTTTCTCCTGGGCATGAAAGTGGGGAATGGTAGCATTAAGTCCAAAAAGTGGCGGCTTGGGTACCCTTCGTACCCCCGAAAACTACGCCGTCACTGCACGTTCTGTTCTAATCAATGTGCATGTACTTATAAGAATTTAACATTAGGTAGGCCGAACAGGTGAAAAAATTACTATTTCCCTATCAAGGGACCTGCGGGATTTAAATTCCATCCAAGAATCCAATACAGAGGCGCCTAGTCTAGGGGTCTCCGGGTATACCCGTACCGGCGGGTTTACCCGTTCCCTACCCGTACCCGCGGATCGGGTACGGGTCGGATTACATTTCACGGGTCGGGTCGGGTACGGGTAGGGTTATCACGGGTACGGGTATACCCGGTTTTACCCGTACCGACGTGACGTTTTGGGGTTACAATGTCACCGTTACATATAATAGAGAATGTAGGCGCACAATGGGCCTGACCGGGTCTGCAACTTGCTATTAACAGTTACTTAGTGTTCTTGGTGACAGTATATGCATATAGGCCTACAGTATGTAGAGTAGACCACGGAGATAAGATGCACAATACAATTGAGACAGCACAACAGTTGCATGTGACAGGTTCCATAAGTTGACTGCCTATAATTATTACTACTACTACAACAACTGCTGGTGCTGTTGCTGCTGGTGCTGTTGCTGCTGGTGCTGCTGTTTCTGCTGCTGCTGCTGCTGCTGCTGCTGCTACTACTACTACACTACTATAATCATCATCCTATTTATTATAATATTATTACTACATTACATGCTGAGTTGTAAGCCGATTGGCCTGGAAGGGAAAGGGACAATGGGAAGGACTGCTAATGACGATGGGGTACTTTACGGGTACGGGTATACCCGCGGGTACGGGTAGGGTCGGGTAGTAATTTTGAGTACGGGTCGGGTACGGGTAACGGTTCTGTGTTACGGGTACGGGTCGGGTAGCAAAAATGCTGTACCCGCAGACCTCTAGCCTATAGTCCCCACCTGGAATGGGAGAACGTGGCCGACTGGAGATGGTTGAATGGTAACAGGCTGGCATGAAGATTCAAAAGATGCGGGTTCGATACCCGCTAGCCTCATAAGGTTAACTCAGCCTTCCATTCGCTACGTGGCGATGGTAAAATGAGCAACAGGGCAGAGGTTCACCTTGAAGGCTGCCATACAGTTAAATTAGATTCCTGTTAAACTTGCTATCATCTATTGCTACTAAGTCATGTAATCCTTCTGCGTACTTGTCAGTGTGAATTAATAACGAATTTGATTTTTATTGTTATTATTACTTATTATTAAAAGAGACTCAGCCAGGCACGTAGCCAGACTTAAATTCAAGAGGAGGCAACTTCACAGACTATTGGCAAAATCCTGGTCATCTCGTTCATTGGTCAATCGAATTTCCAGTAGGCCTATATACGAAAGTAAGAGGAGGCAACTGCCTCCTCGTGCCTCAATGTAGCTACGCCTATGGACTCAGCAGTAACTCAGAACTGTAAACTAATAAGTTAAACCTCCCCACTTCGGGCAACCGTGGAAGATCCTTCTCCCACACCGGAACCCCCACTGGTAGACGCCACTGGTACAGCATGTTAACTTCAAGTTTTCCTTGCGTCACGGACAAACATGACGTTCTCACTTAAAGGCATGTATAGAAATTTGAAGCAAATGTAACATCTGGAAACGTAAAAATGATAAACATAAAAGAAACTGATAAAACATCGAATAAAATTACACAACTGTAACAAACTTCTTAAAGGCCAAGATTGTACATTCACATAGGCCTAATGCTGCTATAAAAAGTAGCATGGCCACAATATTTAAATTAGTTACTATAGGCACTTACGGAGGCAGTTTACTGATGTCAATTTCAATAATATAATTTATTAAAGACTTAAAACTGTAAGTTTTGTCCACTGTATTCACGTGATAAAGAAAGTCCGTGAATCTGATATGCCTAAAATAAAAAAATATTCAGCTTTAGCCTAATGCAGTTCATTCTCGGAGCACATTGCTAATGCCACTAAGAAACATGGTAGAACTGAAAAAGTCTAAGTTACGAACAGCGAAAAGTTGGGAAAAATTATATGGGAACAAACTATTTATGGTGAGATCCTTGAAATGTTTTAAATAGAGAAGGAATTATGAAGTCCTACTCTGCTCGAGTCCACACTCACGACGAATAGGCAAATCGCTTAATTTTTACTATCGAACGATTAACTGAATATTTGCTAATAATAACAGCAGATTTGAAAGTTTACATGGCAGAAAGCAACAACCATTTATTTGGAGAGTCGCAAATATTAATGACGTCATGGTTAATTGCGAACCATTATTCAACCATACAACCCTCAGAGGCTAACCTGGGGTGAATTTTTCACCCCACTGTCAGTATTTGCGCTGAATTTTTTACAGCTTTGGAGTTATGCCTTGCGCCTTTGTGTATCTGTTCATAGATGACTTTTGCTTAATTCCATATATTTTGTCTTACTTATTTTGGATGAATGGTCACGTGACTGACGTCATACTGTGGCCATTTCAGCCATCTGTGAAAAGAGCACTGGAATAATTATGTAAAGGGAAAGCCGGTCAAGAAAGCAAAACGCGACACACAGCAGATGAGCAGTTGCAAAGGTCGTTGCCATAAATGCTGCCGCCAGAAGGACAATAAAACCAGTATTCGCTGTCATAATATGTGTAGCAACTTTGTCTGTGGAACGCATGCAACAAAGCGTCACTTGTGTGTAGATGACTGTAGACTCGATGATTGTGCTGATAGTTGACTTTAGTTAGGTTTCCTAGTTTTGCAGTTTTATGTTGAACTTGGTACAATTACCATTGTTGATCGAACATGGTTTAATTTTATATCACATGCCTCAAATAGTGAGGGGTGAAAAATTCACCCCAGGTTATCCAATGTGTGATTTTTTTATAGGTTAACCTCTGAGGGTTAAGATATCAGAAACTTTTATATCGTGCAAGTATTTCAAATTCAGTCGTAACGCAGCTTTGAGACAGCAGATCAGAAGTTATTTTGCGCAAAACTAGCTATTTCGTTATTTTCTAAACTTTTGTAAGTAACCCATCATGGCGGCGTTCTTAGATTTTCAGAAGCGGGTTAAAATTGTAAACGATGATGGGTTTGAAGAACCCGAGAATTTGGAAGGATGAGTAGGTAGGCCTATAGCTATAGCCTACTTAATTTAATGTGCAATCGTTAGAATAGAAATCTGAGAATTTCTTTATAGCTAATGCAATAATAGACGCATAATTATGAGTTAAAAGCGTTGGGTAGTGAAATTCCAGGGTGAATCTGATGGTAAACCCACTGGCGAAATCCTTGAAGACACTGAAATAGCCTACGAAAGAAAAGCGTTCAGAAGCAAACGAGTTTTTACTCGAACCAACGTTTGTCGGAAGACAGAAAGGAGAACTGGCAAAGTGAAGCAGCATAGAAAGAAATGATGGAAGGAAAGGCTGACAAACTTAAGGAAGCATGGAGCAGGCTGAGAAATGCCGGTTGGTTTGGGGGGAGTTCAACCCCCCTAGTCTTTCTTAGGATCCCATAGTAAAGTCTAGATTTCACACCAAAACTGCACAATGAAATCAACGTCCAACCCCCAGTTATTTTTTACAATTCCCATACTGGCATGGAGGGAAGGAAGGAAAGACTGACGTAAATTAAGGAAGAGTGGACAGGCGGAAGGAAGGAAAGACGGGCTGTAAGAAGGATCCACTGGACGGAAGGAAAGAAGGACCATCGGAAGAAGGAAGGAAATAAGGAAGGTTGGAAGAGAGGCAGTACACACGAGGTCCTCTTCGTCAAGCGACATCTATCCAGTCCTCACGGACCAAGCGATCCCTTAGTAGTTTCTGTTTAACGACACTGTGTGATTACAAAGATCATTAGCGTCGCCCTCCTCCTTTATCCAGGCTTGGGACTGGCACTGCCAGAGTACAAACAGTGGCGGAGTTAGCGATCCTTCCACAACCACCCGAATGTCCGTTGGTCTAGAATACCTACAAGGGTGGGACGGTAGAAGGGGAGATCAGTAAGTGGAGAGCGTGACGAAGGGAGGGGTGGCCACCGTCTCCAGAGGTACACGGGTGAAGACCTACTTCGCTACGTGGCGCCACCGTATTTCGATCTAATTTCACTGATTATACGTCGTTCGTACGCCATCTGTTGGCGAAACGTTTAGCGCTAATCTGTCCGACCGCCTGCGACCGCCCAGACAGACGACGCACCGAACGACTCGTTCAGGGCAAAGATTAATCACTTCCGGTGGCGACGAAAGACGGGAAACAAGAGCACACGACGATTTCCGGTTTCCTTGTGTCACCTGACACGATACGTCTGAGCGCAGACGACGCATGGCCTCTGGTTGGGCGACGTTGTTTGGCTCCTATCAGGAAAGGCGCTATAAGATTATTTCGGGGAATCACAGCGCTAGATTATGCAAATGAGCGCTATATAATACAAACGAAGAACTATAGTTACTTTACCTTACTCTTGATAGCCTTACTTTATCTAGACTTGACTTGTACCACGTCTTATGCCCTGACTTACTTCATCCAACCTTATCTTACCTTACGTCACTTTACCGTGTATACCTGACCAGTGTTGGGTATGAGTTAACTCAGATGAGTTTAAACTCACGAGTTAACTCACTTGCTGTGATTTATGAGTTTGAGTTAACTCATCTTAAAGAGTGTGAGTTATGAGTTTGAGTTAACTCATATTTTCTGTGAGTTTGAGTTATAACTCAATTATTTCAAACTCAACTCACTCGGCACATATTATGTTGAAAGAAGCCGGTTTTTTAAATATCGGAACAGGCTGTCACACACCAACTTTTAAAAACTTCTGCTTAAAGCTAATACCAGTCATGTTTGAGATGTGAAACATGTGGACTGTGGTGTTTACTTTGACTCAGTAATAATAACCTGATTTATCCATTATCCCAATAATAATAATAACAGTTATACTAGTAATAATAAACTGATGATACCATTTCCTAGTAACTGTGTATTTGTACAACGTTCGATTAGAACGTGCTGGTATGAGACAAGTGAGTTGATGAGTTAACTCATTTAACAACTGAGTTTGAGTTAACTCATTTCACTTAGGATGAGTTGAGTTTGAGTTTAAACTCATTTTGAGGTGCATGAGTTGAGTTTTGATTTAACTCATTTCTTGTGTGAGTTTACCCAACACTGTACCTGACCATACCGTAAGTTACTTTGACTCACCTCTCCTCAACTCTCCTCCTCTCAAGTCACGTCACCTAACTTTTACCTTACCTAGGCCTATCTTACATTGCATTACCTCACTTTACTTACCATACCATGCCTCACCTCACTTCACATTAGGGGTCGTCCATTAATTATGTCAACAAAATACGGGGGAGGGGGGAAGGGGGTTTGGAAAAGTTTGACAGTTGTTGACAGGGGAGGGGTTCAGTTCAAGTTGACGTCAAAATATTTTCCCCAATGAATCCAAAAAAAGGTAGCGAAAAAGAGTAAATGTCTAAAAAAGGTCATCTAAATAATGTCTAAAAAGGTCATTGAGAAAAAAATTTCAGTCGCGCTACGCTGCTGGTAGGAGGGGGTTCTGGGATTGTTGACATAATTTTTTGGGGGGTCTGGGGCTCCGTCAATGTTTGACAGTTTTTGACAAGGGGAGGGGTCAAAAAGGCCTAAAATTTGTTGACATAATTAATGGACGACCATTTAACTCAACTTTACCTGACCAATCGAATTCGTTTATTTGTCGTCATTAAGCTGATAATAATACATCACTTCACCTTACCGTAATGTACCTGACCATACCTCACTTAACCTGACGTCACCTAACCTTACCATATCTTACTTCATCTCGTCTTGCCTTACCCTATACCTTGCCATATCTTACCTTACAATACGATAACTTACCGTTCTTTATCTTGCCATACTGTTGTCTTAGCTGGCCAAACTTTCTTTTAATAACTACCGAAACTCCATCGCAGCAATTACGCCGAATGGCCTAAAGAGTAAAGACTCATGGTCTAGAGACTAATGGTCTAATGACCTAAAGACTTGGGCAAATGGCCCAAAGGCAACTTGGCTAAAGACTAATGGTCTAAAGACTAATGACATAGAGACTAACGGTCTAAAGGCAAAACAAATGGCCTAAAACAAATGGCCTAAAGGTAAATGACCTAAAGACTAACGGGCTAAAGACTGAGTCTGATAGTCTAAAGAATAATGGCCTAAAGACTAGTGGCCTAAAGATAGGCTTCGTTTCAGCGGGTGATTAGTACGGTGCGTTCGAACGGTCGACTGTCGCCTATACTTCCCCATGGACGCGTAATTGAGTACGTCTGACTTAAGTGGCACTTTGAAGCCACCGTGTAATTGTTACTCATCGACCAAGAGGCATTGTACTGGACACGATTTCCGTCACGTCTCTCACCAGGTGGCGACTCTTTCTCAGGGCTCTATGATATGTACTCGCTGCTGGGTGCCTCCAGCTGTCATTAGTGTGGCTAATAAGACGATGGCTACAGGCAGCAGACACTTCATCCTTACTCCCCGGTTTGCTAGCCTGCTTCTTTGCTTGCTTTCTTTCTTCGATCTTTCGCTCCATCTTTCTTTCGTTCTTTCTTTCTTTCCTTTATTCCTTTCTTTTTACCTTCACTTCTTACATCCTTCCCTCATTCATTCATTACTTCCTTCCATTCTTCCTTGAAGTTGTTTCCTTGACCGAGGACAGCTGAGATCATTTATTCGTACCCATCGTCGCCAAATGGCTGGCGTTAGGAACTGATGATAATAGGGCATCATCAGATATTCAAGCCGCCGCGTAGGGACCCTGGGCAAGTCCTTCACTCGCAATTGCTCATGCGCTTCGGCGTGAAACTCCGATTCAGTGTCCGCGCTGTAGTCGGGAGCGCCTCTGAGCAGATATCTTGAAGGGGCGCTATAACAAGTGCTCATACATACATACATACATACATACATACTGTCACCAACTCTTTTCTTTCTTAGTTGTGACCTACCTCAAGAACTTTCCTTATCTCTACATATAAATTGCTCAACGTCTTCTAACTGTTTAAGAATTAAATTGACACAGTTCTTTGAATATTTCTCCTTTCTTCAAAACACAGTTATTTCAAACGTACAATCAAAGTTCTTATCAATACAGCTCAACTGCAACTTCTAACATACAGCTCTCTACTGCATTTAAACAACTACTACACTGTATTGTTCAAATCACTGTCATCAGCAGTTTTCTAAGTTTGGCGCGCTAACTGCACGTGTAACAAGAATCTACCGTCAGCCAATATTTAGGCTACCTTAGGCCAAGCGCCCACGAGCCGACAGCGCAACTAAGGCCTAAGACTAAAACGCTTAACAATCGATACACATTATATATATATCAACCTAAAGAACACCTGTGCTCATATATATATGCAAAACATTAGTTCACACATACATACATACATACATACATACATACATACATACATACATACATACATACATACATACATACATACATGCATGTATACATACATACATACATACATACATACATATACATACATACATACATACATACATACATACATACATACATACATACATTACTAGGGTGGCTCAGAAAACAAAATTTATAATTTTTTAACTCTCACCCTCTAAGAATGTTCCAAATAAATAAATAAAATTTCCTGTAAAGTTTTTTATTTTTAGGATGATGTTTAGGGGTGCCTCATGGCAAGGGTAGTTTTACATCGGAATAGCCTGTTCGTACAATGCCGCAAATTAGTATTAGTGGTTAAGTCCAAAAAGTAAAGAAATTATATTCATTGTCTAACAATATCTACTATCTAGCAGTGCATACATTATTAATCAAGAGCATTAACACTGTGTATTCAACGGCTAATTAAAGGATTAATAAAGAAAGTTTGAAAATGGTTCTAGTTGGACATCATCTTCAACACAAAAACAGATAATACAAAGACTTTCTACCGTTAAACGCTAATGTCTAGCATTTAAGTCCAGCCACAACTGTGGATTTCCTAGAGTCTTGGAACAATTTTCTATGCTCAGCATGCAGTCATTTGAAGGAGAAGCTGTTTCTGTTCTTCGTCAGATCGGCATAAAACTCCTGAATCAGAATTTCTACCATGTTGTTTACGACATTCAGTGCCTTGACATACTTCAGCACGGTTTTGAATTCAGAATTAGGACCGAGCTGAAGATAGTCTACGGGTAAACTCAATGCTGTGAAGAATTGAATAGTCTGATGAGAGCCTGCTTAGATTAATTTTCTGTTTTGCTGAAGGACGAATGGCGAATCAATTTGATGGACTGTTGTTTCCAAATGGCCGACTCTTCATTATATTCACCATTCATCGTTTCTCTTCAAGAGTGACAGACGGATCAAACGTTGTGAGATATTTCATTTTCTCTTTCAGATTCCATAGGTGCCCAATTATTTCTGCAATGCACCATCAGATAAGACCTTATTTATGGCAGAGTGCTCCTGCAACTTTTCCAGGAACAATAGGTCATTATTCGGAGCCACATTTGGCATCGAAGCTGCAAACCATGCTTGGATGTAGGCCTGTCCACCTGCATTGGGCAAAGTAGAGAAGCTGACATAGACCATGTTCTTGTTTGGCTCCCACCACATGCCTGGATGCGACCAAACATGAAGATTTTGAATCCGTATAATAAGAGTCTCATCTCTCTTGCTCAATGAAGTCCTGCTGGAGCACGGAAATGAATTCCATTCGGAGGGATCTCTCCCAGAATTAATGATGATCTGAATGGGCAGTTCCTGGTAATCTTCTTGTGGCTGAGTTTCTTGAAGTCATTGTTCGAACGAAGTTCAAAACTTCAGGTCCTTTGCCTAATGTGATCTTTCTCGTGACTTCAATATCCTCTAAACCTGCATGGAAAGCAGCATGAACAGTATCAGCCCAGGAGGATTGGAAACATTTGAACATACGTAAGACTTATATCTGGTCCAGAAGAAGGAGCTAATGTCAATGAACAGACATTCAAGAATATGATGCCGACAGGCAAAGATAGCAGACGTTTGTCCAACTTCTCCACCAGAATAGTGCATGTATACTGTGTTCGACGATGTGGTGTCGAAAGCCATGCCACAGATGCCTGACTTCATACCTGAATCTTCGATAGCTGCGACTACTGCAGCGACTGTTATTTCTCCTATACCATCTGCTAGGTTATGGAACTTCAAGCAGCTGATCAATGCCTGCTTAGATATCAATGCAGGCAGATGACTGACTTTAGCTCTCCCGGTCATGCATGGAAGAAGTTTGCATCTCTCTACTCTAACTACAACCATGATGAGGCACCTCTAAACATATTCAGAATCAACTGAAACTTGGTCATAATTTTTTATAAATTATTTGGAACAGAATGAGGGGGTGAGAGCAGCAACTTTTAAGAATTTTTGTTGGCACCATTGCCGATGAACCACCCTAATACATACATACATACATATTCTGCCTTAATACGGTGGTTACTCAAGCGTATCACCAAAAGCAAGTCGTATTCAGGTCAACATCCTTTGGTGGATAAGGGATTTGGATAAGGTAAGTCTTGAGTTGCTTAAGGCAAGACTATACTTACTTTCAAGTGGTCTCTGTGTCTAGGGCCAACGAACCTTTCAGGGGCCTATACAAGTCTGAAAATGAGATATTGAAAACAATTAGTATTAAAATTATAATGATTGAATTTGAGGCGAAAATGAAAAAGGAAAATTTCAAATTCGAATTTAATAAGTGTTGTAATTGTATTGAAACAGTTTTAGATATTAACTCAAAGTTAAGTTAAGCTGTGCAACAGCCTACATTATGTGAAGCTTACGGGTAAGTACGTAAGTATATTCTTTACTAATGTGTTCGTGAATCATGATTAGACATGACGTCAATACTAAATAATAATAATAATAATAATAATAATAATAATAATAATAATAATAATAATAATAATAATAATAATAATAATAATAATAATCACGATGGGGACGAGAACCTTTGACACAGTAGTTTAGTTTCTTAGAACCTGAGGGATCTTTTCTACCTCGGGCGAAAAAGAAATAATAATAATATCTTTTCTTTAATGAAGCGCCTGACAAACGCACTGCGCTGTACATTTACATGTTATGACAATTAAAAAATGCACAAGAACACAAATGACAGAAGACATAAATCTTAACTACTAACAGAACAGACAGCCTGCAATACACGGCGCTAATAGCAGCCTACAAAGCATGTCCGCCTACGGAACGCGATCTCGGTACCTCACGCTCTCTATGCCAGTGTGTTATCCAATGCGCTATCGTGAATGCGTTATTCTCCGCTTAGCTTTAATTCAGAGCTGGCATGCATTCGGTTGAGGTCTACGAAAGCAAGAGTGCTTAATACTGCTTATAGGGCCAACGACGACCTTAGAATGACCCTGCTTTCAAACTTCCATACGGAAGCCTTTACATCAGTTCCCCGAGGTTTCTAAAGCTCACTGCCGTCATGATGCAGCGTCAACTAGTGAGTGGTGTACATGAAGAGACGCAATAAGTCACTGCGCGCATGCCACGACCGTGATTTAAGAGATTATGATTATCGGAACGAGCAGGTGTTAAGTGTGGGTTAATTAACGAATTAATTGGGCGAGCTAGGGTCGCCGGTTCGAAGCCTAGTTGGGCCAATCGAAGTCGCCGTTCGCTCCGTCCGCCATTATCGCTCAGCGCCGCGAAATGCCCGGATGAGCGGAAGCGACTGTTGCTGACGCGAGTTGAATGGCGTTTGCCCGGCGGTGATAAAAGCACATGGACTATCGCAACGAGCGTAGTAAGAAGCGATCGAAATTAGAACGGCATAGGGTATACTTAGGGAATCATCATGCTAGTCGTTTGTGAGGATTAATTTATTTGTTGATGTGTTTGTGCATAAAAGTACGCAAACATACACAGACAAACAAACAAACACAATCATGTATCTTTGTGTTTATATATGTATTGTATATGTGTGTATATAATACATAATAATAATAATAATAATATCTTTTCTTTGATGAAATTATAATATATAATATTATATCTGGGGGCCCGATAGCGCACTGGATAACATCTGGCGTAGAGAGCGAGAGGTACCGAGTTGGAGCCCCGTAGGGCGGATATGCTTTGTATATAGGCTGCTATTAGCGCCGTTGTATTGCAGGCTGTCTGTTCTGTTAGTAGTTAAGATTTAAATTGCATAACATGTAAATGTACAGCGCAGTGCGTTTGTCAGGCGCTTAATAAAGAAAAGATTATTATTATTATTATTATTATTATTATCATTATTATTATTATTATTATTATTATTATTATTATTATTATTTATATATATCATCAGTTTCTGACGCCAGCCATTTGGCGGCGATGGGTACGAATAAATGACCTCGATTGTCCTCGGTCATTTTTCAAGTCCACTGCTGCCCTTAGTGTTAGTCCAAGTGATGTTATGTTCTCATTCGTGTTGTCTATCCAGCGTAGTCTTGGTCTGCCTTTCTTTCTTTTTCCTTCGAATATTACATGTAGAGGAACATAGCTTACATAAGATAAACGATCTGGACAACATAGAAGATAATTATTATGTGGTCAAACATACAAAAGGATTACACACGGCAGCCAACAAGCATAGTCGGAAGAAAACGGGAGATCCAGTGAATATCAGAATGAAGTATTAGAGTTCCATATAGCAAAAACAACAAACTTATACTATACAGACCGCAAACAAATCAACTGCCTCACTACAGTGTCGGCGCTGCATCAGGGCAAGCCAGGGCAAATGCCCTGGTAAAAAGCCTTTGCCCTGGTGGTTGCCCTGCCACAATTGAGGCTGCCAGAATTTTTTGCCCTGCCTAGAATTTAAATTCCCTCTGCACTGGTTACTTGTATTACTGCCTTGGCTATGACCTGGTTACACAAAATCTTTGGCGTCGCCACTTCCTCACTAGAGAAATGAGAAAGAAACCGCAATGAGACAAAAACAACTGTATAGAACAACAATGCAAAGAATCTGAAGAAGCTTTCAAGATGAACAGAAAGCAAGAAGTATATAATAAACTAGTGGAAAATTTGACCTCAAAGTTGCATCAATCAAACACTCAAATGGTAACACACTGGCAGACGAAGAGGCGCTATATAAATCTGTGATTACAATTGCAATTACAATTACAATACAAATATACATAAATACATACATACATACATGTATCTCTACTAGGGGACTGCGGGTATACCCGTACCCGCCGGGTTTACCCGTACCCGACCCGTACCCGCGGGTCGGGTACGGGTCGGGTACAAATCTCACGGGTCGGGTACGGGTAGGGCCATCACGGGTACGGGTATACCCGGTTTTACCCGTGCCGACGTGAAGTTTTGGGGTTACAATGTCACCATTTGTCACATTGTTACAATTGTCACCAAGTTTATTTGATTGATTGATTGATTGATTGATCATTACATAGCCTATAATAGAGAATATCGGCACACAATGAGCCTGACCGAGTCTGCAACGCACCATTAGCAGTTACTTAGTGTTCTAGGAATCTAGGTGACAGCATATAGACCACGGAGATAAAATGTATAATGCAATTTAGACAGCATAACAGCTGTATGTGAAAGGTTCCAGAAGTTGACTGCCTATTATTATTACAACCACAACTGGTGCTGCTGCTGCTGCTGCTACTACTACTACTACTGCTGCTGCTGCTGCTGTTTTCTGCTGCGTACCCGTTCCCGTACTCGGGTCGGGTACGCGGGTATTACTACTACTACTACTACTGCTGCTGCTGCTGCTGCTGCTGCTGCTGCTGCTGCTGCTGCTACTACTACTACTAATACTACTACTACTAATGCCACTACTACTGCTACAACTACTGCTATTGCTACTACTGCTATTATTATTTCTACTACTACTAGGCCTACTACTATCATCATCATCATCATCATCAGTCTATTTATTATTATCACTACATGCTGAGTTGTAAGCCTATAGGCCTAGTAGCAATTGGGACTTTTGGAAGGCGTGGCAATGACGTGACGGGTACTGTACGGGTACGGGTATACCCGCGGGTACGGGTAGGGTCGGGTAGTAATTTTGAGTACGGGTCGGGTACGGGTACGGGTAGCGGTTCTGTGTTACGGGTACGGGTCGGGTAGCAAAAATGCTGTACCCGCAGACCTCTAATCTCTACGCTCTGCAATACTCTCTGGTAGCATCTCTTCCTCTTTCTCTCACCTTAAACCCTTTTTTCTCGGAGTACCTCGCACTGGGAGCGCTTCTGAAAGGTTTATGCTATGAGAAGCGCTTTATAAATGATCAAATACAATACAATACAATACAATATATGCATTATATGTAAACATGCATTCAGGCATACCAAACAATAATAGACAGTACACCAATATAGACATTCAAACAAACATACATAGACACATACATAGACAAATACAAATACATGCATACATAGATGCATGGATGCTGACAACAACGAGCTGCGCCCGATGCGATTGTCTCATTCCAGTCAAAGACGTGCCGTCGGATAATACATACATCGAGCATCTCGTTCTCTCAGCCTCCGCAGCCCGAGTAGCCTCCACATCGGCTGACGATGATCCTACAGCCTCCACAGCATCATCGGAGGCGGTGGTGGGAGGGAGATGGACGAGGAGGGGGAGGTGTCATGATTTCCCGCCGTCCAATCAGCGAGCACCGAGCGTCGGCGGTCTATTAGCATTTTGAGCGATAATGGGGAGATTAGCCAATGGCGCCCGATGCGAAGAGCGAGGCAGGTGCGCGGCGAATAAAATTCCGGACGAGACGACGGACTTCCATAACATCCGGAAGGCGTTTCCGGTTTAACGAAGACTTCCGGTTCGGGTTTGACGCTTTCATATGCTGTAGCGTAATTTTATAGAGAGAAGAGGTAGAGAGATGGACAGGGATATAGATAGAGAGACAGATCTATCGAGTGAAATGCACGATAACTGAATTGTCCGTCTAAGGTATTAGCCGAAAGCGATTGATGACGTAAAGGAAGCTAGGTACAGCACAGAAGCGATTGACCTTCACCGGAAGTGGTTAACCATTACCGGAAGTGATTCACCGTCATCGAAAGTGATTCACCTCACCGGAAGCGATTCACCTTAACCGGAAGTGATTCACCCTCACCGCAAGCGATTTATCCTAACCGCAAGCTATTCACCGTCACCGGATGTGATTCGCCCTCCCCGAAGATATTCGTCTCGACCGGAAACGATAAACCCTGACCGGAAGCGAGTCTGTTCAGAGTCTTCTTGCAAAAATAAAGGTATACTAGACCGACGAAAATTATTTAAACTTTACTATAAGTCATTTCTGAAATTAACGGATAATTTGCAAGTTTTGTCAAACATTATCCGAGAAAACGTCTTTATATTCTGTCATTTGCGGTCGAAGTAATCGATAATTAAATAAATCGATCAGCCGATTGGGAAGACTTACTCCATATCGATTGGAAATCTCGCGATGAAAAAATAGCCGACATAGCATTGTTTTCAACAAAAGCCGCTACAGAACTAATCTACTGACTCTGTCACTCTACATGTATATGTCTCTGGTCTTCTAGTATCGCCAAGGGCTATTTGCTCAGACCGGAAGCAGTTCACCTTCACCGGAAGCGATTGACCCTAATCGGAAACGATTCACCATCACGGGAAGTTATTCATACTGACCGCAAACGATTCACCGTCGGCGAAAACGAGTCCTCTTGACCGAAAGGGATTCACTCTTACCGGAAGGTATTATCTCTAACTGGATGTGGTTCAGCTTCACCGAAAATTAAGAAACCCTTACCGGAAACGGTTCTCCCTCATCATAAGCTATTCACCCGGACCGGAAGATCCTAAACGCGACCCCGTAAGCAGTAAACCCTGACCTCTCTATTGGCGCATCCCGAACAATGAACTTCCCCCACGGAACATCAGTAGCAGCGGCAGCAGCAGCGGCTGCCGCTATGGCCTACCGGAACCTGACGACTGGTTCCACCCCATCCAGCGTCTACCCCGTTCTGTCTCTACCCCCACCGACCTCCGTCTCCACCCCCGATATGCCTCATCGCTCTCCTTTCGCCATCCATCAGTTGCTCGGTCTCGGCGGTCCTTCGACGACGCAGCCGCGGGAGAACTCGCCGCGTGACCCTTCTAGGGATCCTTCAGGACCTCCTTCATCGTCGCTGGCCCGACTTCACCCTGACTGCCCCCGACGCACGTCCGTCCTATCCGTCGAAGACCTCATGCAGGCGACGAAGCGTGCCACACCTCACCCGTCGGTCCTGCTACCCTCTCCCCCTCCAAGTGGCCATCGCTACCCACCGTCGCCCCCCAAACCCTCGCCCTGGCACTACCTGTCAGCCGCAGATCATCAGAGTCTGGCCGCTTGGAGGCACAATCTCTTCGCCCTGACGTCGGGGGTTCAACACCCGGTCCATCCACACCTCCACTCGCACCCTCATTCGCACCACCCTCACTCAACGGAGGCTCTGCTCCGATTGGGAGCCAACTGTCGACCAAATGGTTTAACCATGACACCATCGGATATCATCGACGTCAATAACACAGGTCAGTCATTACAATCATAATATTGTATTGAATTGTATCTATCAATTTATATAGCACCTCTCGCAGTGCACGCCAGTCAGAGGCGCTCCCAGTGCGAGAGACCCAGATAAAAGAAAGAGGTCTTCAGACAACGAAAAGAGGCACTTGGCCCACCATTTAATAAACAGGAACGTGTCAAAGGAGGAAGCTGGTTCCGTAGTGCACACAATAATGAAATACAATACAATCAAATACAATACAATAATATAATATATAATACAATCATATATGATGCAATACAATCATATATAATAATACAATACAATCATATAACAGAGGTCAGTATACAATCATATACAATACAATAATTATATACAATACAATCATATACAGTACAAGATAATCATATGCAATGCAATACAATACAATACAAAAAAATGCTATGCAAAACTATGCAATATGATACCATGTTAAGCGATATTAAACATTACAATAAAAAGATACTATGGTATGCTGCTAAGCTATGCTAAACTACATGTATGCTATATTATATTATGCCTTAGTATGCTATCCTATACTGTACTATACTATTCTATACAATGCCATACTATACTATGTTATGCTATGCTATGCTATACTATGGTATATTATACTATGATATACTATACTATACAATACCATACTATGCCATACTATATATACTATGCTATGTTATGATAGGCTCTTCTATACTATACCATACAAAGCTAAACTATCCTATGCTATGATATACTTAACTTAACCATTCTATGCTTTACCATATATACTATACAATACCATGCTATACGAGACAACACAATGCACTACAATAAAATACAATACAACAGAATTTATATCAGTGCAGTATTATACATTGCATTACAACCTAGATGCAACAAGTGAAATTTTGGCTTTTAAACATGAAGCTATAATTTACGTGGCCCGTCTAACCATATAGGTGTAGGTAAAATGGGCCCTTAGAGGGCCATTTAAACCATGTAACTTAATTTACCACACCTTTATTACAGCATTATGCATAACTGACATTGATGAGATAGATATTTATGCTAGAATTAGAACTCAGTCTTTAGCGTATAAATGAAACCAAAACTTAAAAGAAACGTGGTAATAATTAGAAATAAAATTTAGTCAACAGCTTTGGATGTTGATGAAATCATTGTCATCAAATGCACCGCTCTGTGTGGCACACGGCTCGCGATACAAAGTAGGCTACGGCTAGCATGCAATCCATCCGCATGCCATCTTAAAATCTTTGGCAGTATGTTCCCTTACGCCTCATCCCGGGCAAATGAAACTGAAAGCTGTTTTAATTTAAGTTGTTTTCTTGTCTTCATCAGACGATTTGTAGCCTATATTCTTTTCACGCTATACTGCTGATGGGGGCCACTTAAACTGGAGGCAGCACATCACAGATGGCAAAGAAGAATTCTGCACATCTCCTGGAATGATAAGATCACAAACAAAACCATCAGAGAAAGAACAGGGCAGGATGAGCTAGAGAACATCATCAGAAAGAAACGACTGAACTGGATGGGACACGTGGCCCGAATGAATAGTGATGGAAGAGCCAAACAGGTAATCAACTGGACTCAAGAGGGGAAGCGCGGGAGAGGAAGGCCAAGAAAGAACTGGATGAGAACTGCTCGAGAGGACCTGAGATGCATGGAGATGACGGTGGAGGATGCTATCGAGGTGGCGAAGGACAGGGAAGAGTGGAAAAACTGCGTTGCCCGATGTGCAGTCCTGCACGGGAAGGACTAAGGTCTAAGGTCTAAGGGGGCCACTTTGCATTTGGGTATACGTATTTACGACGATTTATATAGCGTTGTTGATAGCAAGCTACTTCTAGAACGCTCAACCAGTAGCGGCAGCCATCAACAGGCGCCCAGCCCTCATGTAGGACAATGAGCAGCCCGGAGGCGCCAGCCGTCAGGTTGTGTGTTTGTATTGTATTGTATTGTACTCCACGTTTATATTGCGACCGAGCCACCCGCAGTAAAGGTCCGAGAAATTAATCTCTGATAAACCGACCGACCGGGAATCGAACCCGGGTCGCCGGCGTGACGGGCAGGCACCAACCCACTCGGCCACTCAGACCCCACTCGGCCACTCAGACCCCTGTATACAGTCTCTCTTTGTTCAGATTTCTTTATCCTATAGCTTCACAAACAACCAACTTCTCCGCTATGCGTTTTCTGGGCTCAAGCTCTTGCTTTAAGAAGGTCCGTTTGACCCGATGGGCCGTTATACAACCCAAGTTTCCATACATCGGGTAAAAAAACAATAAACCAACAAATAGATAAACAAACTAAACAAATAAATCAATAAATAAGCAACGCAATTAAGTAAATTAGGACAAAGAACAGATAAGCATAGCGAAATAAATGGAAGAATAAATAAACAAACTTATTAACTGATAAATTGGTCGGTCAGTCATTCGATCGGCTATTCGATTTATATTGCGCCAGATGTGACATTCTGTGTGTCAGTGAGTAGGCCGCAACCTGAGCTGGAACTTAAGCAGATAAGCAAACATTATGGTGGAAGAGGGAAGACAGACTGACAAAGAAATCGACTGGCAGACTCATAAAGTCGCGCACACATACAGGCACACAGACACGCACACATACAGGCACACAGACACGCACACAGACACGCACACAGACACGCACACAGCCACGCACACAGACACGCACACAGACACACACAAACAGAGCTGGACTGAGACATGGAGAGGGACAGACAGGAATATACAGAGAGAGAGAAAAGACAGAGAGACATAGACAGTGAGACAGAGAGAGATAGACAGACATATACAGACAGACAGAGAGGATGGAAGTGGACTCAGAGACAGTCAGAGTGGAAGGGAATGCGACACAGACAGACGTAGGGTGGTACAGAAGGGAGAAGAAACAGACGGATGCCAAGGGGAGGATGGCGGGATGAGTTGGGGCTGAGTCGCTAATCAGATTTGGCGAAGCGCTAAAGAAACATCGTCGGAGGCGATCGGAATAAATTGGCCCCGTTGCTTTACCCCACTTCTTCACGGATGGGGAAAAGATTAATGTGGATACAGAGCCTGACCAAGTGCACGAAAACCGCATCACTCCAATGTAATTGTAATTGTAATATTAGCTGTAACTACAACTAGACTTATAACTGTATAGTAACAATTTATATAGTGTATACTCAGTAGCAAGCTACTTCTAGGATGATTCAGGGAAGTAGTCACGTAGCGAGACTTAAATTCAAGAGGAGGCAACTTCACAGACCATTGACAAAATCCTGGTCATTGAGGTCATTGGTCAATAGAGTTCCAGTATATAAAAAGCAAGAGCCTCCTCGTGCCTCAATGTAGCTACGCGTATGGGATGCTTCACACTGAACTGTCAGCGGAAATGCTAAGAGTTACAAATAGTAAGTACATCGGTAATCGGTAATGCTATCATGGCGTAATGTAATACAAAAATTTATGTGATGGGATGTATACGCCTGGTGTGTTTCTCTTTAGGTGCGCTATATTAATTTGCGATAACAGTTACAGTAACAGTTACAATTACAATTACAAGTATAATTGCAATTACATTTACAATTACAGTGGTGAAAATTGATGTTGAAGTAAATTTAGAAGTGAATGTAAATGTGGAAACGAAACTTTTTGTCACGCCTTACAATTGCCTTACATTTTACTTGAAAAGTTAAATGTATAGAAGCAAATAGATGGAAGTCAAAGTAAATAAAATAATGCGATCTGTTTCGATGCTAAAGAAGTGTAAGATTAATTCGATGTAACGTGGCGTGATGATAGGCCATGCGGTGCTGACAAAATGTGATGGCTTTTGATTAATAATATTTTCATTCATTCATTCATTCATTTCATAAATTTTTCTAGCGCCCCTAAAGAAGCCTATACTCAGAGGCGCTTCCACTCCATCAACGGTGGACTGGGAGCGACTGGACTGGGAGATATAATGTGATTGTGGTTTCTGATGTATAATATATAATGTGATCTATACACTGTGTCCACGATAAAGTAGATCACTAGACTTTGTTAAATATCTTGGTTAATTGTAGTATTATAGGTACTAAATTTGGTGCACATGAACATCAGTCTATTCTATCTATACCCTGCAAATTTTATTACAATTGATGCAACGGTTACGAGGATATACCCTTATGAAATTGGGTGGTTGAGGAACCAAGTTACCAAACAGTAAAACGCATAGAATTACGTCATTTTTCTGGCTACCGCAGGGATAGGCTGTTGTTTATAAGCGTCATTTTCGGAAACAATTACACTACGAGACCCGTTTTACGTAACAGTATTTGGTTGTAAAAAAATGGTTTTCAGTGCAGAGGACAAGATTTTAATCAAGGAGTTGAGAGAGACGAAGGGGTATGGCGTAGGAGACTCATTACAGAATTTCCAATGAAAAATTGGTCCCTATATAGCTGGTGTCAGCAAGCTGTTAAAAAAGATTGCCACAACAGGATCAGTTGCAAGGAAACTACGAGACGCAAACAAAACCACGGACGCAAACAAATATCAATGCTGTCGGAGAACTGGTGCTGAGTCAGGATGATCAGCC